>JAXGGA010002049.1:0-132579 GCA_038373865.1 Uloborus plumipes | reverse complement strand
TTAACTAGACCTTATCAACAACTTGCAATTGGAATAAAGTAAACGAATAACGAAATAACAATAATATTATCTCCATTAGCAAGCACTGTATTAAATAAACGGTAAGGACCCGTTTATTACGAGCACTCGGATTTAACGAGCAACATGTTATGGCCCCTTCTTGCTCGTTATAAGCGAGTTTGACTGTAGTATCAAAGGCAACTGAAAATATTAACTCAGATCAGTAAAATTTTGCACATATACTACTTATAATAACATGAGGCAACTTTTTCGCACTGTTGGAAATTTGAGATTAAAAAAAAAAAAAAAGCTAAACACATTGGTGAGAACGTAATAAAGGATTTCAATTACTGTAACCTTTAAATGCAATTAAATTTTGCTAGATAACACAGGAAAACACGCAGAAAAGAAAAAAAAAGAGAGCAGGGAGTAATTTTTAAAGCAATGCTTTACATCCTTTTTCCAGTTTAAAAAAATTAATTCATTAATTTAAATTTTTTTTAAATGCACTTAAAAAATAAATAAATGTCTGGAAGAGCACCTTTTCCCCAGCCAGCAGTTCAAATCAACCTTTACCCAATTTTACAGCTATAGGTTAGCACCTATAGCTGTAGGGTCTACCAGGCACGGCAAAAAGACGTTTTGTACGTTTAATTTGTCGTTTTCAAGTTCGTTGTCTGCAGGTCTCCCGTGAAATTTTGCTCTTTAGTTAAGTCCTTAAATTGAGTTAACTTCTGATTTTTTGACTTAATTAAGAACCCTATAACTCCTGCCCCAATATAACAGAGAAAATTAGAATAAACTCCGTTTTGAGCAAGAAAAAAAAAAATATTTGTTTTCTTTTTTCAGGATGATTTTAAATGTTAAGAGGTTCAGGAATTTTATCATCCCCCAATAAAGCAGTCTTTGTGAAGTTTTTGCTCAAAAATTAATTATAAAAAAAGTAATTAGAAACAGAAAAAAACGCTCAAAGGTACAAATCCCCCCCTCCCTCCCGGGTTAGAAGTACTTTGTTTACTCAGTTTTCAATGTTGCAGCTACCAGTGGCGTAGCCAGAGCGTTCATACCCCCTCTCTCCCCCACAAGCTAAAAAGGTTACACACATGTAAGTATACATATCGCGTTTTCCGACTCTTTAATTCAAAAAAAAATTCAATTCCCCAAACGAAATACTTCTCGCTACGCCTATTGGTAATGCTATGCGCTATGGGATCTCCTGTACACCTAAAAAATACATGAAGTTTGCTTTTTGTTAATAAATATCATATAGTTTATTCATTCTGGCACTACTACATGTTTATCTCAGCTATTGAGTGTTGATTAGGACAAGGAATGTTGACGCCAGTGGACATCTATCCTTCTAACAGGAAAGTGATTAGTGAGATGATCTTGTAAATAACTCTCCTGTTAATTGGAAGTTTCTCATCAGAATCCAAGTGACAGTGCGGTTCCTGCGGTTCACACGATGCAGCAAAAAATTGGTTTTTCATCTGTTTCTATTCCCCCCCCCCCGCCCCCCGAAACCACCCGAGGTCGCTCACTGTTGAGAATATTAGGGGTCGGAGAAAGAGACAGCAATAATCATCGTGGAAAAGGATCCAGTGCTGGCAGCTCTTTGTACTTTGGCTTTGACTTCGGACGCCACCAACTCCATGAACTTTGTCCATATTCACCGCTGCGCCCTGCCAATTCAAGGAAAAAATGTGGCCGCTGCCGCCCTGGTGACTAAAAAAAAAAAAGGTCATTCTCGCTGCCGATCCGCCCTGCTGTCTAAAAAAAAAGGTCTTCACTTTGCATGGAAAAAGTGCCGCCCCTCCAATTGTGCCGCCCTGGGCTATAGCCCATTAAGCCCATACGTAAATACGCCACTGCCTGGCAACGCTCGAAGTACGCAGTAGTGAACTTTGGTCAGAATGAACGTTAACAGTTTTTAAAAGAAAACTGTTAGTTGCAGCGCTGTGGGAAATCAAAGTTGCTACCCTTTGTCTTACTTGGAAAGGAGGCAGTAACAGTTTATTAGACGATTTGTAATGAATTTGTAAGATGAAATAAAATCGCGTATTACCAAGACTACAAAGCAATCACAGGGGAAAACAAACTTTTAAATGTTTCAAGCAAAGTTAATCAAATTCATACATAGAGTTAAATAAGGAAATGAAATATTAACAAAGAGTAACCCGTACTCCTTCTCATCAATCTCGAAAGTAAACAAAAAGATACCTGAAACATAAAACATTAAGAGACTTACCTCTTTGTGCAGTTTCAAATTGAAGGCTGACGACTTTGAGACCAATAGCTTCTTGTTCGACGGGCAAAATGAACACGCGAAGGAAAACATATCTGTTTAATTTCCTCGATCACACTAAAATAAATAACCGAGGCCGTCCAAGGCAGTTGAATACTACCATTTTCTCACATGAAACTTTTAAGCAGTTCACATATTTATGCAAACAGAAGCAATAAACAGCCAACCACAAGCGCGATTTTAAGTACAAGCCATGACGACAGGATTTGCATAGTAAAGTGAAAGTGTCTGCTGCCAACTTCTATGAAAAAAAAAATTAGGCGCAGTTCTCATCTTAAAACTCTTGGTCGCGAGTGCCTTCTCGTTCGCGTCCATTGATAGACTTGTGTAAAATTTGCATCAATCAAACTGGAAAAATTACGTTTCCTCAGCACACCCTGTGTTTATTTTATTATTATTATTTTTTTTAAGCTGATGCGCTCAAAAGTAGTTTCCAGAATCCCTAGCGTTTTTCTTTTTATATTGCACGTCTTATTGAACTTATTTTTATTAAAATTAAAACATAGCACGTTACGCCATAAAGTGGAAGAAAATGGCGACTAAAGTAGCTGTGATACTTAGTTGCGAGCACGATTTCTAAAACAATATTGATAGCTAAAACAGGCCGAGCTTAAATTTTTGGGAGGGGGTAAATTCTCAATTTGCCGAATGAATTTCGGGAATGGTCCGAATGATAAAATATACGAGCATTCACACATACCTTTTACCGTTATCTTGTGGGAAAGGACAATAGGTATCACTAAAAAATTACTAAAATAAATACAAAAAAAGAAACGAGAATTTTCAATCTTTTCTTCAGATGTATGATACACATTTGAACTTTGATAAATAACAATGGCGGTGTATTTTGAACTGTCAAAGCGATTCATTGGGAAAAAGAAACATATTGACTGCATGACAGATCAACAAGAGAATTAAGTTTTAGAAATTGGTTTTCCTTATTTTCAAAGGTAACAAATATATATAAAAAAAGAAAAATTGCAGCTACCCACACACGCACAATATGTATAATTACAAAAAAAAAAAAAAGAAAAATACTGCAAAACTATCCCGAAATTTGCCGAATCGTCAGTCCGAATTTGCCTAATGCGGAAAATTTTGGGAGGTCTCAGTGACCTCCCGTGACCTCCCTTCGGGGCGCGCCTGAGCTAAAAAGAGAAACGAGTCGTCAGAAATTTCTTCTAATTTTGTTTGATTTCTCAAGCAATCGGAAGATGGCAGCAGCAGTAATCGCTAAGAATGAGCCAGATTTGTTTCAAACTTCGAGAGAAATAGCTAACTTGGGGGTTCTCAGCGCCCATTTCACGCTTTAAAAACATTGTAAAAAGAAATAATCTCCAAGAAATGGATAATTTCCAAACTGTATTATAATATTTGTAAGGTATATATTAATACTTAGTCTGTCCGCTTCTGTCAACGGCCATACCATGTTGAAAATACCGGTTCTCGTCCGATCACCGAAGTCAAGCAACATCGGGCGTGGTCAGTACTTGGGAGGGTGACCACCTGGGAACACCACGTGCTGTTGGCATTTTTTAATTTTTCTAAACACTTTAATGAATTTTTAGTCTTTAAGCCCCTCCTCATGCGCAATTGGAACCGTTTGACTTTTTTCCGCCCCACAAAAAAAAAAAAAAAAAAAATACTTTGCATAATTTTACGTGGAAAACATAGCGACTTTCCAAAACTGATATAGATACGTCCACAGAAAAATAATATAAGGTACTATTTTCTTTCAAAATATTTTGAAACTCTTTTTTTTTTGCTTCAGGAAAAAAGACTCTAGGCTAAAATAAATGAAAAATTGAAGGCTCAAGATACATTTTCCAGCTGTTTTAATTTGCAAACGTTTTCGTACTCTTTTCTCTACATTCTTTCTTCATTTTCAAAATGTTCGAAAGTTTAATAAATTGTTAAAAATTAAGAAAGAACGTCAGTTTGTCTGCGTGGTACATAATCTTAGGATCAAAAATAAAAACGAACCGCTTGTTTTTAATTAAGGGGCCTTAATATCGAACTTTTTGCGCTCATGCATCCCGCCTGATATTTTAAATCTAAAGAGATGTGTCAAGTTAAAAAAGAAAAATCACATTACTATTTAGTTGCTTCTGTTAAACAAACGTCAAGTGACCTGTGACGTTGCGTGAAGTGATCTCAATCCTGGAAAGAAAACCTTTTCTCGACCCTCCTGAACAAGGTATTTATACCAAAAAGAGTAAAGTAATGTGCATTACGCAATGGATTAGCGTGCTAGAAAAGGGTTAAGAACACAGTTAAAAACAAACAAACTTGTGTGCAACTAACCAATTGCCCTCGACTTCAAAGAAAAGTTTAGTACGAAATAGAATGTAAAGTTGGTAGTCACATTGAAAATAATTTTTGCTTCGAGCCGTTTATCCAATTCTGTCAAAGATCTATTTGATGTTTGTTCGCGACGGGGGGACATTGGCAAAAATGGCCGTGGGTCCTAATTTTGGAACTTTTGACTGCTTTTAACGAAAAGTATATATAATGATATTCGTTTGCAAATATAAGGAGTGCAATGTTTATACACTGTTTAAACGTTTGAGAAATTAAACTTTGATACGATACGCGAATTATAAGCCCTGGCAACGCTCGAAGTACGCAGTAGTGAACTTTGGTCAGAATGAACGTTAACAGTTTTTAAAAGAAAACTGTTAGTTGCAGCGCTGTGGGAAATCAAAGTTGCTACCCTTTGTCTTACTTGGAAAGGAGGCAGTAACAGTTTATTAGACGATTTGTAATGAATTTGTAAGATGAAATAAAATCGCGTATTACCAAGACTACAAAGCAATCACAGGGGAAAACAAACTTTTAAATGTTTCAAGCAAAGTTAATCAAATTCATACATAGAGTTAAATAAGGAAATGAAATATTAACAAAGAGTAACCCGTACTCCTTCTCATCAATCTCGAAAGTAAACAAAAAGATACCTGAAACATAAAACATTAAGAGACTTACCTCTTTGTGCAGTTTCAAATTGAAGGCTGACGACTTTGAGACCAATAGCTTCTTGTTCGACGGGCAAAATGAACACGCGAAGGAAAACATATCTGTTTAATTTCCTCGATCACACTAAAATAAATAACCGAGGCCGTCCAAGGCAGTTGAATACTACCATTTTCTCACATGAAACTTTTAAGCAGTTCACATATTTATGCAAACAGAAGCAATAAACAGCCAACCACAAGCGCGATTTTAAGTACAAGCCATGACGACAGGATTTGCATAGTAAAGTGAAAGTGTCTGCTGCCAACTTCTATGAAAAAAAAAATTAGGCGCAGTTCTCATCTTAAAACTCTTGGTCGCGAGTGCCTTCTCGTTCGCGTCCATTGATAGACTTGTGTAAAATTTGCATCAATCAAACTGGAAAAATTACGTTTCCTCAGCACACCCTGTGTTTATTTTATTATTATTATTTTTTTTAAGCTGATGCGCTCAAAAGTAGTTTCCAGAATCCCTAGCGTTTTTCTTTTTATATTGCACGTCTTATTGAACTTATTTTTATTAAAATTAAAACATAGCACGTTACGCCATAAAGTGGAAGAAAATGGCGACTAAAGTAGCTGTGATACTTAGTTGCGAGCACGATTTCTAAAACAATATTGATAGCTAAAACAGGCCGAGCTTAAATTTTTGGGAGGGGGTAAATTCTCAATTTGCCGAATGAATTTCGGGAATGGTCCGAATGATAAAATATACGAGCATTCACACATACCTTTTACCGTTATCTTGTGGGAAAGGACAATAGGTATCACTAAAAAATTACTAAAATAAATACAAAAAAAGAAACGAGAATTTTCAATCTTTTCTTCAGATGTATGATACACATTTGAACTTTGATAAATAACAATGGCGGTGTATTTTGAACTGTCAAAGCGATTCATTGGGAAAAAGAAACATATTGACTGCATGACAGATCAACAAGAGAATTAAGTTTTAGAAATTGGTTTTCCTTATTTTCAAAGGTAACAAATATATATAAAAAAAGAAAAATTGCAGCTACCCACACACGCACAATATGTATAATTACAAAAAAAAAAAAAAGAAAAATACTGCAAAACTATCCCGAAATTTGCCGAATCGTCAGTCCGAATTTGCCTAATGCGGAAAATTTTGGGAGGTCTCAGTGACCTCCCGTGACCTCCCTTCGGGGCGCGCCTGAGCTAAAAAGAGAAACGAGTCGTCAGAAATTTCTTCTAATTTTGTTTGATTTCTCAAGCAATCGGAAGATGGCAGCAGCAGTAATCGCTAAGAATGAGCCAGATTTGTTTCAAACTTCGAGAGAAATAGCTAACTTGGGGGTTCTCAGCGCCCATTTCACGCTTTAAAAACATTGTAAAAAGAAATAATCTCCAAGAAATGGATAATTTCCAAACTGTATTATAATATTTGTAAGGTATATATTAATACTTAGTCTGTCCGCTTCTGTCAACGGCCATACCATGTTGAAAATACCGGTTCTCGTCCGATCACCGAAGTCAAGCAACATCGGGCGTGGTCAGTACTTGGGAGGGTGACCACCTGGGAACACCACGTGCTGTTGGCATTTTTTAATTTTTCTAAACACTTTAATGAATTTTTAGTCTTTAAGCCCCTCCTCATGCGCAATTGGAACCGTTTGACTTTTTTCCGCCCCACAAAAAAAAAAAAAAAAAAAAATACTTTGCATAATTTTACGTGGAAAACATAGCGACTTTCCAAAACTGATATAGATACGTCCACAGAAAAATAATATAAGGTACTATTTTCTTTCAAAATATTTTGAAACTCTTTTTTTTTTGCTTCAGGAAAAAAGACTCTAGGCTAAAATAAATGAAAAATTGAAGGCTCAAGATACATTTTCCAGCTGTTTTAATTTGCAAACGTTTTCGTACTCTTTTCTCTACATTCTTTCTTCATTTTCAAAATGTTCGAAAGTTTAATAAATTGTTAAAAATTAAGAAAGAACGTCAGTTTGTCTGCGTGGTACATAATCTTAGGATCAAAAATAAAAACGAACCGCTTGTTTTTAATTAAGGGGCCTTAATATCGAACTTTTTGCGCTCATGCATCCCGCCTGATATTTTAAATCTAAAGAGATGTGTCAAGTTAAAAAAGAAAAATCACATTACTATTTAGTTGCTTCTGTTAAACAAACGTCAAGTGACCTGTGACGTTGCGTGAAGTGATCTCAATCCTGGAAAGAAAACCTTTTCTCGACCCTCCTGAACAAGGTATTTATACCAAAAAGAGGTATGCCTCCTGAGGTATCGGACCATTGCCCCCCCCGCCACCCCCCCTTACACCTTACCAGGTAGTAGAAATACTACTGCAAAAGACAATCCACAAAAACCGAAACCAAAGCCGGAACAAAAACCAAAAGTTCCCCTTTCGAGTAAATTCAGAACACGAGAATCTTCAGGGAAATTAAGCAAATTTTGTAGATTTTGTGCATTTAAGTTCGAAATAAATTTAAATTTCTTTCCAATTTGTAAAATGTTTGCAGAATCTTTATTGCTTTTGTCAGCAAAACCAAATTAAGGTCTCGAAGTTTATTTAAAATCTGTCTCATTTCAGCCTATCCGTGCTTCTTTTTTCGGGGGGGGGGGGGGGGATACTTTTTCACACACCTGGCACATTGCATGAATCTCGATAATGCTAAAATATTTCTAAAAGTTGCTCAGTAGAATTCAGGTTAAAGTTTATCACCTCCCCCACTCACACAGGAACTCCTAACATATAGGATTTTTTTTTTTTTATACATTATCAAATATCGATTTCTTGTAGTTCTATGGTTTGATTTCAAAAACTTTTTTTTTTTAATTCATTGAGTTAATAAAACGTCATAAAAGTTCATTGTGAAACAGGTTGAGCGGAGTGCCACAGTGAAAAGTACCTCTTGGGGGGGGGGGGAGGTTAACGTATTATGAATTTGGTTATTTATTTTAAAACTTCCTAGAAAAATCTTATTAGATCAGTTTTGATGTTCACACATCTTTAGAAATTAGTTCAAAAGCTAAAACTGGAATTTTTAATCAGTTTTTCTTGAGTTTATGGGTCTCTTTACCCTATTTAAATTTTCCATTTGAGCATTTTTTCGTTCAACATTGAACCGTTCAAGCAACCTTTCCCCACCTAATAACTTTTGAGTGAACCGTCTGAATGGAATAAACTTTTTTTTGTTTGAAAGATCTCGGAGAGGCTTTCCCATACATTTCCATATTTCGCTTTTTGATTTGAACCATTTTTCGTTCAATATTGAACCGTTCAGAAAAAAAATTAACATTAGCGTCTAAGGGGAATTTAAGTTGAATGTTGATTCTGAACTTAAAGTCGGATTTCCTTCAAACTAACTTTGTAAGAAAATGGTTTTGATAAATAGTGTTTGTAAAGTACTTTTCTGAGTAATCTTCTGTGAGGACTTTAATTCCGACTCCGACTTCGCAAACGTGGCGGAAATGCAGACTCAGAAAAAAAAAAAAAATGACTGACTGTGCAGACGATTTTTTTTTATTTATTCATTTGTTTTATTTTATTTATTATTATTATTATTATTGTTTATTTGGCAGATGATTTTTTTTGTAACAAAAATTTTTCATTCACGAGAACATTTTATTCTTTATTTATATGTAACAACTGGCAACCGATTAAAAATGAAATTCGAGACATTTTATTTACGGACGAGTTTTTTTTTCTTTTTTTTTTCTTTCTTTGATAAAATACGTTTTGATGCTCTTTGTACTTTTATTTATTTATTTTATTATTGTTATTATTATTATTTTCTGAAAACAATGGAGGATTTTTCTACGGAGGATCTGTAACAGTTGCACTCTTTAAAAGGTGCGACAAAGCTTTATTTATTCGTTAATTACTTTTTACGCGTCTATTTCATCTGATGAGAGGGGTATATTTTGCTTTTCGAAATCAGCTCTATGTGCTAAAAAGGTATCTTTAACATAATTTTCAGTTTCAGATAATCAAGAGAATAATGATCAGATGCGAGAATGCCGATGTCGATGTACGGGAAAGTAGGCTCGTTTAGTTCTTGACAGAACTTCTTGTTAACTCTTAAATTTTCTTTTCGATATCAATTAAACTTGTCTTGGGCTGATAATCTATTCGTTTTTAAGTTGGTAGATAGCGAGTCACGGTGAAATAAGCTATTGTAAATAAATAACGTACGCTTATTTGAAAACTATTTGCTTCTTGGAAAACGCTCGAAACAGTTACAAGCCGAAAGGGTAAATTTTTTATAGTATTTTTTAAAAATTTTAGTCCATGCTATCGTTAACGCAGACGTTCATCAACATCAATTAACAATCTTTTGCTAATTTGGTGATAAAAAGCCTTTTCGTATGTTTTAATTTTGGGGACTAAGTATATCAATATCGGACCTTCTACATTTTTGTCTGACGATATTTTGGACCGGCGACATTTTGGGCCCGGCGACATTTTGGGACGGCGACATTTTGGACCCGAGACATTTTGGACCCGAGACATTTTGGACCCGAGACATTTTGGACCAGTGACATTTTTGACCGGCGACATTTTTGCCCGCGACATTTTGGACCACGACATTTTGGGCGTATACTATACAAGATGTTTTAAGTTGACATGTTATTTTAGTTCAAGAATCACTTTGAATTCTATTAAAGCATTTTATTTCCAACTGTGTACAGTTACGCGATCTGACTGTAACTTACAATCTTAATTCAAAATAAAATCCAGTATCTAGGAGTCGTCAAACATAAGATTACTTGACCACATCCAAGTTCAAAGAAAAATGACATTGGAATACTCTTTTTAGAAAAACAATTACGTCACAGCTTCTTCAAGTCAAGTGGCCTGCGTCGTCCAGTAAAAATACTTCCATCCTGAATAAATTCCAAGTTGAATTCAAGAATATAAAAACATACAAAAATTTGAATGAAAAATAGTTAACATTTATCGACGATTTTCTGCAACTTCAAGTCACAGCATTGTTAAAATTACGAGCTTTAATTGAAATCAATTTTTTAAAATCGGTCAGAAACCATGGTTCTTTTCCAATTCTTTGCTTGTTTTTGTGAATTTTACAGGGGTAAAGATTTTTAAATACAAATTTTTTGTTGCACTAGCTGCTTAAATGGGTCAGTAATTTGGCTACAAAATATGCTAATGAAGTGCAACTATGCAAAAATCTTTGATTAAGGACGCGTTCTCATAAATATTAGCCCCGAAACTAATGCACTAATACAAAATAATGTTTAAGTCGTGTTTAGAGTAATTCGTAGCATAAACTAGCAGACAACAGTTTTTTCTAATAAAGTCACACCGCAATTTAAATAATTTGTATAGGGTCACCCGGGGCAATTCCTGGTCAGCAAGTTTCTGGGGTAATTCCTGGTCACAGTCCTTTTTATGTCTTAATAATCCTTCAGCAAAATGAAAAAAAAACACAGAGGTACTCTGAACTATCTTCATTGCAATTCATTACTTAATTATGAGTTGACTGTGTATTCAGTTTGAAAAAAAAATTCTTTTTTAAAATCGCTTGTTAAATTTCGTAAAACAAGATTGGCCTTAGTTTTGATACATTTGTACAAAGATCGTAATCAAACTCAAACTTCTGAATATTTTTCTTTTTCGTTTTTTTGGTTGAATTAGGTACCATGTCAGTTACTGAAAAATACTTTTGGATTTACCATTATTGTTTTGAATAATTTGCAGGAAGGCTCCAAATAATGCCCCTGGCTACTGGGGTAATTCTTGGTCAGTGGGGTAATTCCTGGTCAGTCCTTTTTTTAATATTTATGGATTATTATTTCACCTATTATTGACATATGTTATTGATTTAAACTATATGTAACTCTGTGAGCCTTAACTGCAAAGTTAACTAACCGCAATGTAACATTCTTATCTGTTAATGATAAGTATACAATATACTGAATTTTTCTTTGTTAAATTTCATCCAATTATTTTATAAGTTTTAATAATTATTCTTAATTATACTAAGAAAAATGCTTAATTGTAACTGCATTGTACTATTCACTTAACTGTTCACCTTAACCTGTTCATAACAGACAGAAGCATGTGCTCAGTGTGTATGGTGCATGTGCACCATATTTTTTATGGACCTTATTTGGTATGTGAAGATTCATTCACAACAGATATAAAAGCTGTAGCTATTGCATACAAAGTGTATAAAAATTATTTTGGCTAAGTTTTATTAAGTAAAGCTATTATATTGAAAACAATTGCATTCTTTCTTAAAAAAACTAAATACAGTGTTTAATTAGCTATATATATAAATAAATTCTTTATCTAATTAGTTTAATAACTTGTATTAATAATGTGCTTACAAAATGTATGAATTTTCATCAATCATTTGAGTGACCAATAATTGCCCCGTAAGTGGCCAGGAATTACCCCATCTCTGGGGTAATTCCTGGTCACTAATTAACGACAATTACTCAAGTTCATTATGTATTGTTGATAGCATGAATATTTTATTCGATGGACATCCCAATGTGCTTCCTCCATACCAAAATTTGTAACTGTAACTTATATAGATTTTGTGATAATTGGATGTTAATGCTTTTTGACCAGGAATTACCCCAGGTGACCCTACTGAAGTTCGTATTTTCATTAAATGATAAAATGACAATTATTTAGACATACATTTTCAAAACTATTTCATAGACGTGATACTGATCACTGCAGTCACACTGTGATTGCAGTCAAATTATAGAAAAAATGTACAGCACAGTATAGCAAAACTATTGCACAGACGTGATTCCAACAACAGCCACAATGTCCTCAGTGTGACTGTAGTGAAATGTACAAAGCCATTGCATAGGGCAGCATAGAAAACTAGCCATAAGACATGATTTCGATTACAGCAGATACATTATGTTCACTGTGACTGCAGTGAAAATATGCAAAACTATTGTATATCACAGCATAGCACAGACGCGTTGCCGACTGCCATCAAGTACAAATTTTTGAAGAACTTCGTGTGAAGTCGCACAAATTCTTCCAACTGTAGTCTTTGAAACGTTCGAGTGCAGTCCTAATATGCAAAACCATTGTACAACATGCAATAATTTTGCATATTAGAACTGCTCTCGTTCAATGTAACTCGTACATTGTACAGCAAAATATTGTACTGATGTGATTCCTACAATAGCAGTCACAAATTTCTTTATTGTGACGCCAGTCAAATATGCAAAACTGTTCACATCATAACGTAGCAATACTACTGCATAGGTGTGATTTTCGGCTGCAGTCTTGGAAATTTCCGTGTGCATCCTCAATACGCAGAGCCAATTGAATAGCAACAGAAAACCTACGGTACTGACACGATTTTGATCACAGCAGTTACAATGTCTTCATTGTGACTGCAGTCAAACTATGCAGAACTTTTGCTTAATAAATGACAGGGGATTACAGAGCAATAGCAAAACTCTTGCGCAGACAATTTTCTGGCTGAATTAGCCTTCGGAGTATATCCGTTTCCTTTTAGACTTCGTTGGGTAAAACATTTTGTGTTGCGTGCATAGTTTGGGCGGCTTTTTGCTGTCAGCACCATTTTCAGCTTCTTCAACATCTTCAACAAAGAAAGGAAACCCAAACTCGTTCATCATCAAGTTTCGCAATTTTTCTCTGAAACTGAACATTTTGTATGACTTATACGACATCATTTTATGCCATGAATTCTTTCCGTAAGAAACTTTTTCTTCAATTTCCTTCTGATGACTCGGACTTTCCTCGGAACTTATCGTGGATTCGTCCATTTTCGTCCAAGCTGCAACTGACACGAAGCAGTTTGTCAGACAAAGGTAATTCTGGAAAATTCCGGAGTAAATTTTGAAATAACGTTTCACGGAGTTCAGAGACAGAGTGTAAAATTCTCCCAATTTAGGTCCATAAACTTGGTTCAGATCGTTGAATGTTTTTGCTACAGCACAAATTCCTTCGTAGTGAAGATGTTTAGATGAATCCAGGTAAAAGAGCAGAGCTCCCGGCTTCATAGTCATCATTATTTGCTGAAAAGAAAGAGATGTATTCAGAATGCATAAGGTTATGTATAAATTGAAAATTATGAGCTGCTTAGAAAATTAGCTATGACACCCCTTAAGTTTCTCTTCACTTTGAACAAAACTATCAAAAACTGCCAAAAATATTTAATCATTATGCAAGCAAGTAGCTAAATAAAATTAAGCGAAAACTTCCTTTATCTTTGTTTTGGAACACCTCAATTTCGGTTGGAAAATGTTGTATTTGAATCCAATTTGATAACACAAGCACTGAATGAGATAAGGGTGAGTAGAATTTAAAGTTTATCTTGTTCACACCAGGCTGCCCTTGTACTCTAAGATCCGACTTAGGTTGACCTACCCTCATCGAGTTTCCTAATAAGTTATACACAAAAATGTAGGGAACAATATTCCCAACACGATGGCATCGTGCTATCTAAACAAAAGTTATCCAATCATAGGGTTGTCGCGGTTTAAAGTAGCAGTAGTTGAATGCAGTTTTTCTGTAGATTTCTTTAAATTTTGCAAGAATCTGCAGTTTATCTCGTTTTTTGAAAATTAAAAGCGGATCTTAATCTCTCTCAAATATAACACTTATTAGGCTTAAGTCTCTACATTTTCGCAAGAAAATGAGTGTGTTATTAAGAAACTATGTGCTTTCCAGAATCATATGCTTTTAAAAAAATCTTCAAAAAAACTGCAGAAATTTCGCAGCTTTCAGCTAAATTTCTTTTTTAACTTGAAGATAACTGCAGAAAATCAAGTAAAATGACTTCAATATTGAAATTTCAGGAGCCCTTTTGCTTAATCAGCCTTATACCATCGTGTTTGTAATATTTTTATCTAAATTTTATGCATAACATATTAAAAAGCTCAATGAGGATAGATAAACCCAAGTCAGATCTTGTACTATTGGGGTTCGTTACTAAAAAACAAGATTGAGCTCTTAAAATTTTCAAGATCGAGAAAGCTAATAAAGATTTTTTGGTAGGTATTTTCTAGTTTTCTCTTTTCTGGGGAGGAGGTTACCGCTCTTGGGAGAGTCTTCGTGGTATTTAGGAGGAGGCATGTGCCGTTGCTCATGCGGGATAGTCCCCTCTGTTATATATAAGGTACAATATTAAAGGATTCGATTTATAATAAAATAAGATTTAAAAAAAAAAGATAGGGCAACTTCTCTCACCTGTATCATTTGAGGACTCTTGTCCTTGACCTTACTCCCATTGACAGCAGAAACAAAATACACCATTGTAACGATGTCTGCATTTCTCACCACATTTTGCACTTCTTCGTTCATCGGCTTGGTGAGATCCGATGAGAAAAATTTGAAATTGAGACTCATCTTCTCGGAATCGAAGAAATGAGGCGTTTCTTCCAGTGTTTTCAGGACATTCCTGGGGAGAAAAGGAAGAAAATCTATAAGAAGGGGATCGACCCAACTTAATTAGTTAAAATGTAAAATAGTTTATTTTTTGTTACACTCTTCTCTCGTATCTTAGAGGTGTGATGATTTAAAGCAGTGATGTCCAAAACTAAAATACCGCGAAATTAAAAAATATTTCATAGCAAATAGTGGACTCAAGTATATCATCAGTGCTTTGAGAATATATTCGTATATACTGGAGCCATTTGTATTTCTATAAAATAATTAAACTGGTTTTTGAATAAAAAATCCATAAATCCCCACGAGTATATGCATTAAAACTGTCTGCAATGATTTGCCACTTGCAGAAAAGAATACTATTTATTTTGTTACAATGACGAAAAGATTAAAAAAAACCCCGAAGAGTAGTAATCTGGAATAGTAGAGAAATATGGAATAAGTAGTTTAAATTGTTGAAAAACTTTGAAAGTTCTAGTATTTCTTTTGTTGTTATGGAGCTTCTAATTGTTTATTTTTCTTTTTCTCTAAGTTTTATTTTCTATTTGTTTCATTTTCGACCTCATTTGTCGTGCAGCCCCATTTTCAGATTGGACTCGAAATCTGCCACAGGGTACGTCCCGGTGCCCCACCTACAGGGACGTCAACCGGCCTTAGAATCTGACAGAGGACTCCATGCACCACCTTCTGGGAACTACGCCGGCCCCTGTTCCTTCGGGTGGTGGCGCCCATGTTCTGCACACACACAGACATGGCAACACACACACACACACACACATCCATCGCAATTCGTCATTGTGCCAGGTAAATGTGTTTTTGCTCTTTGTTGCGTAATATCTGCAAAACTATTGGAACATAATTAGTTGCGAGACTACCTATAAATTTAGGCACAAATCGTGGACATAATAACTAATATGTTTCATAGTTAAACTAATTGACATTAATGAAATCACTTCCCAGAGGACTGTTTTCGCAACGATCCTGATGCATACTTTCATCACAAATGTGACTCTCAAACTAAATAAAGTATCGTTTCAACACCGTTCTCAGCAATTTCAGCGAATTCATACTGATTACTTTAAACTTCATGCCAAAAAACATTTGCAAGAGAAACAGATATTTTCTATTGGAGCTTCGAACTTGCGGCAGGGGACTGTTTGAAAAATCTCCGGACAGCATTTGCATGACAATTTTAAGTTTTAGAAGTACGTAATTAGACCTTATTTCATAAAAAATATATAGTTGCATTATTCTAATTTTAGATTGCCAAATTTATGTAGTGTTAATAGGTTTTTTGAAATATTGCCTTTAAGTGTTAAACTATTGGATTGGGACAGCCCGGGTTGTGTTTTTGGTGCTTAGATAACTTCTAGAAAAAAAATTAAATTGTTATCGCTCCAAATACAATTGGGCCGCAAAGTATTAATGATTTACTTGTATTAAGAGCCATTATTTTGAAATTCAGACAAGGTGTGGCAGTGACCATTTTTGATTTTCCTCATTTTTTTATATGTCAAAGTAGGTCATGAGAAATGAATATTCTGAAGTTTGCAGCCCCCCAAAAAATTTTGTTCGCTTGGTAAAAATTCCCAAAGTTTAATGTTATGCAGCGCTTTTTTGGTAAAACGGCTGAAAGACGCATTTCAGTGAGCTGTAGTTTTTTACAGAAATGCCACCCCATGGTTATGTTTACATTTATTGATTGTACAATGTGTAGTTATGAGGACCCCATAGTTATTTGGGTTGGGGTGTGTATCTTTCTTCAGTTAAAGGGCCGCAAAGTATGGTTTTTAGACCATTTTCGCTCGACTTTGAACTGCGTTATTTCCCCCTTAAAGGAAACCCCCCAAATTTTTTTTAACATATACTGAAAATTTATACTATGAAGAGAATATGTGGTATGAAAATTGTTTAATATCTCATTGCTTTAAAGAGAAAAAAGACTTAGACATGTTTCAAACTTTCAAAATTTGCGGTTTTTTGATCGCATTTAACTCAAAACAGCAACTCTAGGAAAAAAAAAAGCTTACATGGATTATGGAACCTATAGATGTGTAGAATAACGTACAAAAGAAAATTGTGTGGGTTCTCGTCTCGTTTTCAAGAAAATATTTTTTTAGAGCTAGACGGGGAAATGAAACAATCTGTAAGTCTCAAAAAACATTGTATAAAAATGAAGTGTAATTGTGTGAAATGATGGGGAGAGGTAAGGGCGAATCTAACAAAAATTGTTATGAAGGGAAAAGTTTTCAATTTGCTATATGAAATTCTATACTATATGATAAAATGCGAGCAAGCACACATATACGTGCATGACATCTAATTAGAAGGAACTTAGGCATCATAAAGCATTAAAAAAAAATCAAAGTTTCAATATTGCCTTTAAATGTGCCATAATAGTCAATTGATTTCCGAATAACGACATTTTGGAAGGTTACGGTGACTTTCCATCGGTACGGACCTGGGGGGGGGGGGGGGGCACAATTTTTAAAGTTCGTCACGGGCACTGGACCCCGTAGATACGCTACTAAATATAGACCTAGAAAAGTAGTGAGTTCATTCCGTTGACCAATGTCGCGGATCGAGCCCTGGTTGTCTCGGTCAAGGGTCAAAGCCACATGAGACTCCTGTACATTTATACTGTAGTCGATCCGCCGAAAATTTTGACCTTCTAGATTCTTATGACATGAGTAGAGCATTTCGAAAAAAAAAAAAAAAAAAAAGAGATTTAAACAACTTGCCTGGCAGTGTTTTTCCATCCTTCGTTCAGATCCACAACTGTGACTGTGATCTCCAGCGGCCTGGGATCCCTAATCCAGAACCAACTTTGCACAGAATTAACCACTCTGCTAATGGCAACAGCATCTGAAGCAGGACCACCTCCAAGACAACAAATGTTCAGCTTTCTTCGCTGGAGGCAATTCCATAGAATGGTTTGATCGTTGTCAAGAATCTGCTTGAAATGTCTTGCAACGGCGCTTGTGAAGCACGGACAGTGCTTGAAAATGTAAGCAAAGCGCTTGGCAGCTGAATCGAATTTTATTCGAGATGAAAGGGCGTCGACTGTTTCCCTCGTGTAAGCACTGACCACTTCTTTTAAAGCTGCCTTAATTTTACAAACGTTGTTTCTATTGGTCACACTTACTTCTTTGTTGAGAACTTCTCTGTAAAAGTCTTGTAACTCTACATCAAAGTTGTCCAGTAAGTTTTCAGGAGGTTTTAACCAAAAGAAGTTCATTTTAATTGTACTTTAAACTATCGTCGCCAAGGTATCGAATTTAAAACAAAAATTGTCTTTGCAAAATATATCGAGCACCAATCAGCTGTTGAAATGATTCAGTACCATTACTCAGTTCTAGTCAATGTTGCCATTTTGTTTCGAACGCCACTAGGGTTACTGTAATATCTCTGACAAATCCACAATGCGCCAACAGAACGGCTTCATAAACTAAATAACAAAAACACAAGAGTACGTTCTAAAATTAATCAACAATCTTTGCAAATACAACACATTCCACACAAAAAAATCGTCATAGCACAAGATTTGACACAACAACCAAAGATGGGAAGTAACATATTATAGCATATCACTCATCAATGCACTATTTACGTTCTTTATCTGATAAACAATCGATAAGTTCCCAGCCCGGCTCAAATCGTGATAACTCCTGCGGTCATTGATAAAGCAGCAGTAACTTCACAGCAAAATCAAGAAATTATTCGAATATTTTTCTTTCAAGGAGATAAATTTACGAAGAACACACCTACATTTTCATTATCCCAGGAACGATCTTGTAAAGCCGGCTGAGTGAAAAAAGGGAGTTAGCTAAAATAGTTATCTTTTTTTCGCAACAAAAGAAGTGCAAACATCAGAGCGAATGAACCGGTTAGAATTGTCGCGCGGGAATGAAGCAGGTGTAGTGGTGGCTTAATTGATGTTGATTTAGCTGCTTCCATGAGCACGTTTGTGGTTGAACCTAAAGTACAGTAACTTTCACGTATCTGTAATTTTTATTACAAAACATGAAACACAAAAACTTCTAATTCTTGAAATAGATTATTCAAGGTGATGTTAGAGGGTAGAATTGGGAAAAACATAATAAAATTTCAGAATTGAAACTTACCCAATTTAGTTGTCGAACTGAATGATTTGTCAATCGAAGCAGTTTTGGACAGTAGTGTGGAATTTTTATTTATTTTTTTTCAGTTAGTACTTAACTCGCGAGAACTCGCGCCGTTATTTGTCACCCCTGTGCTAACTAAAGACCCCCTTTTTTGCAAGAGTGGAGGGCTAGGTCTTAGCTCTACGAAGGAAGAACCGATGGGGAAAAAGTCACTGCTCGGCAGTGACGTCACTGGGTCCAAACGGGGGGGGATGTTCCGCACTAGTCGAAGTCGTCAGTCGACGATCCCTTTCTCCCCCATAGCTTTTTGAGCCACCAACCGGTCTTCGTCTACCAGGGGTGCTTTCGTATAGTTGCTGATAGTCGTGGAGTAGCTGCGTCAAGTTCGGACGAGTCCATCTTCTAATGCCAGAGGGGGACTCGCATAAACCTGTCACGCTGAAATTCCGACCAATCAACTGTGTTTCCTGTGACATCATTCCTTTTGGGGTGCGCTTGTTTATCGCGCGCGCGAGCTTGTTGTTTTTGTTTATCGCTGGCACTTGAAAGCTTTTTGTTACTTTTCATCAGCGTAACTAAGACGATCGTGACATAGCAGATAGTCAGTAAAAAATATATTTAAAAAATAAATAAATAAAATAGAAACGACTATAAAACTTCAGCTGGAAATTACCCTAAAAAGTAATGTGCACTGTTTTGTAATATAAATTAGTTGGGAAGCTGTAAATATTTAAATATTTCTGATTAAATTCGCTCACAATTCTTCAAAGAGGGGAACAAGGATTAGGCTTTCATGCCAATTGTTTCAAATTGTAGAAGCTTTGATAGTTCTTATTAATTTTATGGAGCATTTGCATGAAATATAATATGAATAAGGTAAGTCGGGGGAAGACGCAAGTTTAATTATAATTCGTTTATGCATCGTCAGATTGCAATACTGAGCCCCTTGTATGAAGTGTCAGGTCCAACATAGGATGTGGCATGGCCATTTGTTTGAATTCATCGTCTTTGATCGGCGTTATTTTTTATCTCGTGAACGTTTAACGTGGTGAGTACGACTTTTGTAATATTCTGTTCCTCATACTTAGAGCTCATAAACGTATTTGCTATTTTAAATACTATGTTAGCAAGATAAGTTAGTTATGCATTATGTTACACATACGGTGTATGTAGAAGAGCATCATAACACTGTAGAAATAAGGAAATAAGCGTGTGTGGCATCTTCCCCATATACTTGGGGGAAGACGCCACATTGCTCAGAAATAGGTGAAATGAACTAAATTCCATTTATTTTCTGTTTAACACTGAATAGTATCGTGTAAAAAAGAAAAGAAATGACTTGCATGTTTTCTTATGCTTTCGTTTAAGGCATTATAACTTTTAAAAAATAGAACTCTCATTTCATAATCATTTAAACAATGCCTCGAAACAACAAAAGTAAAGCTTAACGCGCTTCTTGGTCCCAATCAAATTTGCTGCAATCTGTAGAAGATATAAAGAATGCACAACAAACTGTGTGGGCTGCAACAAAGTTTTATGGAATTCCATGTAAAACTTTGAAGTGACGCATAAAACGTATCACGGATGTTAAAAAAAAAAATAAAAAAAAAAAAAACACAGAAGAGTTAACCACTTCCGAGATGAGAGCAAATACGTAGGGAAAGGCCCAAAGAAAGCAATAAAAGGCGAGTAAGGGCAAAAATACCAAGAAACTTTCGAAAGTACAGAAGAAAAAGGGACATGTGAGCCAGTCATCCCCAAGTGAAAAAATTCCTCTACATACGAGTGGTGATAGTTGGATGATGATAATAGTGACGATTTTTGTGCTGCGTGTAAAGGATACTTTTATGCTAAAAAAAGTTCCAAGTGTGACTGGATTCATTGCTTCGAATGCAACAAATGGTTTCACAAAGATTGCAATGATGATCATTTTTATTGAGTGAAATTTTTTGTGGGCTATCATTCAAATTTGCGCTGCTATTATTTTTTTCAAACCAAATATGACTAAATTCAGTTTGTTTTCTTTGGTTATTGTGTTAACGTTCAATTTTTTAATGTTTGTCTTAATTTTTTATTTATTGGGGTGTTATGGCATCTTCCCCATAACAGGTGGCATCTTCCCCGTATATATGGGGAAAATGCCACAAATAAATGACTTTCTTCAACATTAAGTTCTGACTTCATATTTTATACTTTGAAGAGCATTCATTGGTATTTATGATTAATTAAATTGTAGAAAAATAAAGTGTATTTGTTTGCATGGACTTGTTATTGCAATTTCAACTGCAATAATCGAAAATTCCTTAGATGTGGCATCTTCCCCCGATTTACCTTATATGGTGAATAATATATGAAATATAATATGAATGAAAAATAAGGTGACGTTTCGTAAAGGAAACAGCCCGCTATTTCTGAAGTACATTTATACTAAAAAGAATGACACAAAGCTAATTTTGATTAGAAAAATAGTACCGACTGCAAAACTTCAGATGGAAATTGCTCTTTAAAGTGACAAATAGTTTTATTCTTTGAACACCATAAATACTGCTTTTAATTTAAACATAACTTCTGAAGTCGGCACAAAACCGATTGATATAGTAATTATTGAAATTAATGTTTGTAAATAGATTCAAGTTCAATCAACGTAAAAAACTTATGCATGCAATCTATTGAACGCCATCTCCAACTCTTGATATCGTTCTATAATCAAATAATATATTAAACTTCAACAACCTTGTTTCGGCAACGATTGACGAACAGTATTTTTTAAATTTATTTGGCGAAACATTTGGAAATCGTGTCATGATGCCTAAAAAAGTAGTGTCTTCTTTTGCTATATTAATATAGTCTTCGAGGCTTTTAATTTTTTTTCTTTATATGTCTGTGAAAATATATCTTGATAACAGTTAGAAATGAGCAAATATTATTAATATTTCTCTGAATGCACTGGAAATACTATCTATAGATAATATATGCTTAATAGAAATATACCAGAGATGAACCAATCAGAAATAAGAACACATATCTGCTAAAAAGATGAAATAAAACAGAACATTTGATTCACATTTTCTAGCATTTATATTAAAAGTTCTCCAATCTATAATGTGCTTTGAATATACTAACTGCTGTATTTTAATTGTTTAAAATTTTGGGATACATTTGGTAAAAGCATTGTTAACAGTCACCGTGATGAATAATGAATTTCCAATACAAGACTCACCTACATTTTAGCATGAAATTAGTTAAAAACAGTTATAATTCGCGTTCTGATTACTTTGGAACATCGTAAAAGAAATTCTTATGCAGAAAAATCAGTTGCCTCTGTAGAAATTTAATTCTAATTAATGCAAGCATTTTTTTGGTCTACAAAAAATGTTTTTGATTGAAATTGGAAATAATAATCAAATAATATGATTAGATAATATTGCATTATCATCGGGTCTGAGGTGGCATTTCAAGTTTCCAGAGACAGCGATTACAGGAAATGTGTGAAAACTGATTAGCAAGACTTAAACAAGTTATATGAATTTTTTTTTCGTACAGATTGTGAGTTAATAGTAGTAATTGCAAAAAATAGTCAAAATCGGTTCTCTAGGTCAAGAGTTCTGTCTGAGCTAAAAAAGAAAAAACATTCGATATGAAGTGATAACCGCCCCTTTTTTGAAGTCGGTTGAAAAGACCAACTGGACCAATTTTGGATTTTATGGAAGACAATACAAATATGTTAAGAGGACAATTGACTTATAAATTCAAATTCTGACAAAAAAAAGCATGGAAAATTTTTGGCAATTTTGCTAAATACACAAGGTGGCGTACAAAAGCTGCCGGAAAAATAGACTAGGCTCAGTTCGAAATGTTATTGCGCATTTATTACTTTCGATGTTTGAAAACAATTGTATTTTTTTCCTTTGAGCTTTAAGCAATTCAATCATAAGTTAAGAAAATAAAAATGATTTTTTTTTCCATCTGTATTTATTCCTCCTACTAAATAAAACTGTATAAGACAAAATAAGTTAATTTGGAAGCCCGTTGTAACGAATCATAGTCAAAATAAATATATAAACCCATGATCGGCAACGCTGTCTACCGCTTCTGAGCAGTAGACGAAAAACGACGCTAAAACAGGTTGCGCGCAGGGAACGGGGCTACGGCGACGACACGAGAACATAGGGAGTCGAGTAGAGAGGGAAAAACGAGAAAATTTAATCCCTTCTACGGTAGCGCCATCTGACGGTCCACTGTCTACCGTCGACTCTACCATAGGAGAACATCCCCCCTGGGACATTGGTACATTGCGTGCGTATTCACCTTGTTTTCGCGTTTTAATATTGAAAAGTTTTTCGAGGATTAAGCCTCGAAAAGTAATTAAATACAAGGGTGAATGTTTTAAGTCTCTTCGATCGATTAAAGGGCGATACGAAAAACAGTAAACTTTTTAAAATCTATAATACAAATTTTTAGTTTCTCTTCTGTAGTTTCGGAAATAATTCGTCCGATGTGCGCGTTTAAAAAAGGTAGAAAGCGGTAAATTTTCAAAATTGAATTTATTATGAAATGAATATAATTTACTGTGCTTGTAAGGTTTTTCCTCATTTGTGTTTAATATTCTTAGTTTAAACTTTAAAAAACAATAATAAAATTATATTTCAAACTCGGCTTAAAGTAAATGGAAGAGATAAGATAGATTAAGGAGTAACTAAACTTATTTGCACTTCGCGATGCCCAGTTGAATATATAACACTGCCACTGTTTTTTTGAATAGAGGTTTTTACATTGAGTAACTGTTACTCTAACCAATAATTTTAACAAGCCTTGTTTTTGAAAACTTCAGTAGAATCTCATTAACCCGGACGCATTTAAGCATACCGTACTCGAATTTGGACATGCGAAAAGATTCGTGCTGTCATTGGTCGAATCGACTTATCGAAAGATCTTCTTTCAACGCCAAAACAAAGGCAATGCTATTTCGAGATACAGCCTTAAATGAATTCATCCTGCTCTCCATAAAAATAAAAGACGATTATTTATTTGAAATTTTCATAATTTCGTGGTAGAAAATTTTAAAAGCATTTTTATAACAAGCAACTTAAGCAACATTAAGTTCATGATAAACAAACTTCTTTGCTAGAATTTGAAAAGAAAACTAATAGCAATGGAGCATGAGAAATTCATACCCATCCTATTAAAAAAACGTTTGCTGGTAATTTTTTTTTAATGGCTTATTTTAATAATAAATGCTTTTTTAAATGCTTTTTTAAATATTTTTTGACATTCTATTTATTAGCTTATAAATTAAATTGTGCCGCTGTTATGTTTTCTGTAGAAATGTAATTTCTAAAAATGATTAACAGGTAATTCTTTATAAGAATAACTTTAAAGTTTTTTTTTTTTTTTTCAAAGTAAACTTTTTTAGGTTATTAAAACTGTTGAATTTTAGGCTACTTTAATGTGCATTAAATCTCTATACGTATACGTTACACTTTTTTTTTTGTTATTGGCGCTAAAATATTCGAAAATATAATTGATTCACTTGTAAAATGTATTACTTTGCAAAGGGAGGATCTGTTATACATCAGTAACGCTTTTAACAAGTTTATGAAAATTTTGAAATTATACCTGCCGATTTCTGTAAGTCCGCTGAATTTAATATTACTTTCAAGCGTGTGAATTTAATAGATATAAATATTCCATTTCGTTTCCTATTCTGGTAAATCTTTAGTGCTATCTGTGAATAACTGTGTAGTATAAAATACACAATTTGTTCTTCTGCTTGTCCTGCATTCTTTTTACTCCATGAATGTTTGATGTAAGTGAAAATTAAGAGAGGGGGAAAAATCATACTAAGTACTCTACACAAAACTTTTTTTTTATTTTTTTTCAATTAGACGAGATGTTAAATGAAACCTAATAAATTTGGTTTTCAAGGGAACTAAATCATTTAATTTCTTCATTTAAAATGTATGTACCTTGTCCGCACTAGATACTTCATCAGGACAAGTAATCAGGAAATTTTCTTCATTAATAATTAGTGGGATAATCACTAAAAGCGTTTTATAGAAATACCTGCTTGAAGAAAATGTATATGAACATTTTCAACTGTCTAATGATTAATAATTCTTGAACTGATAAAACAGATGCTAATACATGTACATTATACACATAACGCATTAAGAGTAATAATAAAAAAATATCTATACCTTAAACCTCAAACACTTGAGGAAAAAAAATAATATTTTCCCCCTTTTACTTAAAAATAAATGTCTAAGATACTATCTTGTTTGTATAAAAAAATCAAAAATATGTAAAAATATGAAACATAGTATTTTTGCAGCACTTTCAGAACTGTTTTAAAAGGACTCGAACATTCGTGTTTCCTGTTAATCAAGAACAGTAATCCAATACATTTGGAGCACTGGTTTTAAGTTTTAAAAGAAAATTGAATTTCCATGAATTGCTTTCCGTGTTTACATATAGATGGCACTACTACGTGTTTTGGGATGAATTTGCATAAATGTTATTTCTATGTTTAGTTTTAAAATAAAACACTGTTTTGCTTGATTCTAACAATTTTAAGTGTTTATTTTACGATGTCAAGTCAGAGGCATCGACTCCCCTCCACTCTCCTAGCACGACGTCTACAGTCTGTTCTGACATTTTTCTTTCACTTCTAGTACTTTTCGAACCTATGGGCGGGGTTAGGCAATTGATTGACAGCAATTCGACTAATGATAGCGCGCATCTTTTCGCATGTCCAAAATCGAGTACGGTATGCTTAAATGCAACCCGGACTAATAGTGAATCCAAAAAAAAAAAAACTATACATTTAACCAATGTACATACATAGGCAGAATACAGTAAAAATTAGTTTGAACGCAAGATAGTAAAATATAAAATTGAAAAAGAAAATTGCAAAAATAATTATAAAAAAAATATGGCCTTAAAAAAATACTTTATTGCGCTGACGCGCCTTTTATTTATACAGTATGTACATTTTAATGGCTCTCCGGATTGAGCAAAGTCCGAATTAGTGGGTGTTTACTGTAATTATTGATAAACATTTCAATAACTTTGTAGACTAAAAAATAGTTTCATGTACAAGGCCTCAAGGCCAAGTAGCTTATTTTTTAAATCAACTTTGTAGTCATTTGCTGCAAAATGTTCGCTACAAATTCTAGCAGCCACAGTATTCACATTGTCTTTCCGTTTGCATTTATGCAGCCATTGTTTTGCTAATTCTGGATCCTTAGGAAATCTATGGTAGATTATGCTTGTTCCTCTAGTTTTTTGTGGGTAATTTTTACACGTTGCTACGGCACACGAAGGTATTTTTTTATATTTTCAAATAGAAAACATGTAGCTATTTTCAGGTATAATTCTGCACAATGTAAAACAAAAATACTAGAGTAAAAACTTTTTCAAACGGGATACGACAAAGTAGTGCACTTCAGGAAGGCGAAGGATAAAATGATCACTCCACTGCTCAGCATTTTCAGAGCAGCACCAAATATCCTTTTAAGGAAAACCAGGTGCTGTATTTGTTTTTCCTGAGGCTTGATGCGATGAGTTCCGGAAGTGAAAAAAGGTTCTTGGGAGGTATATATCATAAGCCCGTGCCCCATAGAAAATGTACCTCGTCCGCGCCGCAAGCTAGTAATTAGGCCGATTACCGGAAATTAGTAAAATGACCGTCCTCCCCCAATATTTCCATTTCCGAAAAAAAATGGTGATTTACATGACAAGGGGGAGGAGCATGTGACACCCTATTTTCTTTGGTTCCTTTCGAACTCTCATTCAAAGATAGAAAACGTTATTAGCTTGCATTTGACAGAAAGTGATCCCGTTGTGATCTTGCTTTTGAACTACATGTGGTTTGCTTGAGTCTGAACTATAGCAATCTCTATCTCTACTCTACTTTTCGATGATGCAAATGTTAAGCTTTTCTTTCGTGTGATTAGGGAAACTCGCAAAGTGTTGCTCAAAAAGCAGATAGATTTAAATCAAAATTAACAAAGAATTATAAGTACTTCGACAAAACGTTGAAATGCAAAACATTGATTTTTTTTTTTTTTGAAGTAGTTAAGGCTTTAACTGAAACAAAATCACGCATTACATAAACTAAACATGCAATAGTAATATGTATCCGTGTTTGAAAGTTTTTTTTTTTTTTTTGCTTTACAAAAAATACTTCTTTGGTTTCTTGCGGCCAAACCGGCATTTTTAGAGAAAGCCGGTTATGTCTAAGTCTCATGATTCCTTCCTTGGATTTAGAATTTCTGTAAAGCGATTTCGAGAGAACAAGCTCTTATACACACATAAAAACACAAATATATCTGATCATAAATTTTTAAATGACCGTAAAAAAAGGATACATGATTTAATTCGAATAATCACGTTTTAGGTAATTATAAATGTATTGCGCTTATTTTCTTCCCCTTCTCCCCTCCTTAAAGTTTCGGACACATCAATACGAAGTATTAATTATTTCAAGCAAGTGATATAAATAAAAATTACCGTGCCAAAGAAACTATTTATAGTTAAATGTATAGAAAAATATTTGCACAGAAATTTCGTTCAGTAATTACCTCTAGAGGAATCGTAATTCTACGGTTAGTTCTTGAATAAAATTTATTACGGCCTACCAGTGTCCTTACTGAATAAAAAAAAAAGGTCATGAAGGTCCTACAAATCTTACATTGAGAAAAAAAAAAAAAAAAACTTTATTGGACCAGATTTTATGAAATTCGTCTTTCACTGTGTTTTCACTTTTTAAAACTCTATTCAAATTGTTTGTTGAACCAGCTTTTAAGTAAGCTTTAAAAAATGTATTAAAAAAGATAAAATAAGTTTTTACGTCTGTTTTGGCCCCCTGAAATCTTTTTCAGTAACTAGGCCCTTGACACAGACACATGACGTATCTTTAACACATATTTTCTATTTTAAAAAATGTGACCTTTAATATCTGCTTTAGGCCAGAACATGAAACAAAAATAACCGACTACATATTTGAGAACGAGCATTATGGACTTATTTCGACAGAAACCGTAGTCAAATAGTGTGAGACATTTCCAAATTAAACCTTGAAAATAAAATTAGTAATATCCTCTTTCATATAATGAGTGGTTTTTAACCCTATGCGCCTTAATAACCCTTGTACAGAGTAAAAAACAGAGTAAAAACTCCATAAGATTCCAGCTTTCGTTCGCCAACTGTGGAAATTCTCCCGGTCCAAGGTGGAAGGTTTGGACCCGATGACGTCAAAAACAAGTTTCCCCCCTCTCGCTCATCTACCGGCAGTGGAGCGAAAAGTCTTCATGCATTCGGCCAGCCCTTCTAAATTCTTAGGCCCTGAGAGTGGAATGGGTTTAGGAAAATTCCAACCACACCCTCACATTAATCAAGGACACAATTGCAGCTACCGAAAAGATGGTTTCCTTATCTGGCTATGAAATTCCAAGAAATGGAAACAAAAATCGCTGGGGTCGTTTTCGACCCCGCGCGAGCTCTCACGAGTTAAAGGCAAGAACTTTTCTTTTAGAATTGCTCAGAAAATAAGGCGCGTAGCAGCCGCTTTTGCCCCAGAGGGAAGACTATCACCGTTATTCACAAACACGAATAATCCTTCAATATTGCCACTGTTGAAGATTATCCCAGGATTCGCACGAAATCGTTATTCACAATCGCAAAAGGAAGATTATTCCAGCCTACAAGCAGCGAAATATAGCCTCGAATCTGAGCCGTCAATATTGGCGGTTTAATTCCGCGATTATACTCTCTACCACACGTTTTACATGTAGGAAAAGACAAACATGGCGGATATGATGCTTTTATTTTGAAATATCCCTCTGATTCCTCACTTTTTTTGCGAAATAAACCTGTTTTATGCATCTTAGGACGAAAAAGTCGCGTGATAACAACGGTAGAAAAATTCAGAAACATTTTTAAGAACTGAATAGATTCTTGGTGGCCCAAGATGGACGCCGTTGAAATTTCTCACTTACAGTGAGTTTTTAATTGATTTAAGTACCTTAAAATTAATATTTTTGAATGAAATTTTTTTGAAGATGCAGTTTACCAAGATATATAACATACATAAGTTGTGGAAAGTTCTGATGGTTAGAAAAAAATATAAAAAATAACAAAGATCTGTCAGCTTCCGGAAAACATTGGCGGCCATGATGGGCGACTAGGAATCATGGGAATTTCGTCAACGTCACCTGATCAAAAGCCACCAATGAGAGAAGCTTTTACATCTGTGTCTAGAAAATCTCTCGATTCATCTATCCGAGGTTGGTGAATAAGAACGGTGGCCTGATCCGCCACAGACGATAGATCAATCCTGGGATTATTCCGCAGCCAATTCGTGATTGTGAATAAGGCTTGTATATGAGTCGTTCACACACACACACACTGTAAAACAGGGGTTCTCAAACTTTTTTGTTCTCGTGGACCCCTTTCTTAGGGGTCGTCCTAAAACTACTCAAGCGCTGTAATAATTGAACTCCGCTCCAAAAGCTCAAATTAGGTGGTTAAGTTCCATTATAGGTGTTCTAAAGCAACCAAATGTAAGCAAGATCGATGGAAATATAATGAGAGATAAATCAGAAATTTGTCAAAAAATATGAGAGCTTCTTTATTATTGGTTTTTAAACAAAAATTAACTTCTTAAACATCTGACAACTTTCCAAAAGATTCAGTTTGTTACTTTTACTGCGGAATGAAAAACTAAAATTTAAATTGGAAGAAACCATATGAAGAGAAAAATGTAACATTTTTATTCATACTTTCATAATACTACTGGCACAAAACGCAAACCAGCTAATAGTGTCACATATAATTGATATGCAAGGAAAAAAAACTTTTTAGTGGGAGGGGTGAATTTGGTGCTTGGACAGCGATTTTTAACATTGGGCCTTAGATTTGTGAGGCATAATTCAAAATTTTCTCAATCATTGATAGATAATCTGTTCCTTGTTTTTGTGAGAAAATTGGTGACATAACTCAAATTTCTTTCCACGAGGTATGTAGATGTAAAACCGTTCAAAAATTATTTTGCAATATTCCATAAGGTAGGATAAGTTATAAATTTTTCCCAGGGGCGCGGGGGGGGGGGCTGGAGAGACAAGTTTTCCGCCACTATAAGTCATTATTTATCTTTCGAAAAGTGCTCTGCTTCGCTTTTGCACAATAAATACAACTAAATTTGTGTGTGTGTGATACCATTTAGCAAATAATTACCTATTTTAAAAACATGGAGATGGACTACTTTTATAATGAACAACTATAAAGAAGCGTGATTAAAAGTTGAAAATGAGAAAATGAATTTAGGATTGTTTGTTATTCGGATTTACAGAATCCTCTTATTTTAAGCATTGACTTTTCTGATAAGTCAGGCGTATTATCAGTGTCTGACAGAATTTTTGATGCAGGTGTAATGTAAACTGGAAGCAGTCAATCCTACTCTAGATTGGACGGGCTCAAAGAAGTTGGGGCATTTCACGGTATTTGTGACATAGGGATTGTCTGTAACAAAACTTTTTAAAAGTTTAAAATTTTTATATATATTGAAAAAGTACATTCTAAAGTATATGAATATCATATTTTTTTCATTTATTCTTTATATTATGTTTGTAATTGCACTCAGAACATTGAAAATGCAATTTTCACTGTTACGGACTCTACATTGAATTTTTCTTTAAAAACTAAACTTTTATTCCAATTATTGTTACGGACTCTACAGTCATCATTTTCACAATCCATAATTTTTTATAGAACGCACTTTTTGATTAAAATTGTTAGCGAAATTAGAGGTGAACCTTTATTTTATCTGTCTCAAGCACCCGTTTTGGCTTAAAAATCGGTTTAAGCCAGATTTAAAGAAAAATTGAATGTAGAGCCCGTAACAGTGAAAATTGCATTTTCAATGTTCTGAGTGCAATTACAAATATAATATAAAGTGAACTATGAAAACAATATGATATTCATATATTTTAGAATGTACTTTTTCAACAGTGGCTCTCAAAAGTCTTCGTACACCTACAGTTTTCAATGAAATATAGCTCTATTCACAAATAAAAATGAATATTTCAGAATGGGAATTTACGAATAAGAACTATATTCTGTTCTCAACTAAGCTGCATGAATGATTTTAATTACACAGTAAAACTTTATTTTTAAAAAATCACTAAACAAAACTTATTAAAACTTTTATTCCACAAAAGTCTTCGTACACTTTGAAATAAATATCAATTTATTATTTAACATCATAATTTTTCCTTAAATTAATATTTAGTAGGATAGCCTTTAGCATACACAACAGCTTTTAAGCGTCTGGGAATAGATTTCACCAGTTTTTTTGTAATTTCTGAGTCAATTTTCAACCACTCATCCATAATCACCGTTTTTAGTTCATTTTTTGTTCTGATGTCATGTTTTCTGATCCTAACTTCCAATTCTCTCCAAATATGTTCAATTGGATTCAAATCCGGAGATTGAGGTGGTGTTTTCAAAACTTTTGGACAATTATACAGGCAACCAGGAGCTAACGTTGAAAGCTGTGTGCTTAGGATCATTGTCCTGATAAAAAACAAAGTTATTTCCAATACCCAAATTTTGGGCTGATAGTTTCAAATGGTTTTTCAGAATATTTAAATAAACTTGATGACTCATAATTAAATCAATAAAAACCAAATTTCCTAGACCTGATGCTGACATGCACCCCCACACAAGAACACCTCCGCCGCCAAGTTTTAATGTTCCAACTAAGTTTTTAGAATTAAGCTCCTCATTTTTCCTTCTCCATACAGTTATGCGTCCATCTGAACAAAAAATATTAAACTTGCTTTCATCTGCAAACAGTACATGTTTCCAATACATTTCGGGCTTGTGTAACATCGATTTTGCGAAGGAAAGTCTGAGCCTCCTGTTTTTCGAGCTAACAAATATTTTTTCCGGGCAGAGCGCCCGTTTAACCCAGCTGATCTGAGGATTCTGCGAACAGTTTCTGGTGAAATTGATGTAGAAAACCTTTCATTAAACTCTGCAGAAACTTTTACTGCACTCAAACGTGGGTTTTTGACAAATTTTCTAATTATAAATCTGCGATCACGCTTTGTTAGTTTTGACGGTCTACCTTTCCTTACCTTATTTTCGATCCTATTTTCTTCTTTAAACCGTTTAATCACAGACTGCACCGTCGAATGAGTTAGATTAACTAATTTGGCAATACTTCGATGTGATTTACCCCGAATATAATGAAAAATAATTAATTTTTGAATCGCGTTAGTTGTTTCTTTACGAGTGCGAGCCATCTTCAAAGAATATGTAGAATTTTGTGGAGTAAACAAACAAAATTTGATGCCAAACGATTATATTAAATGTTATCTACAAGAAAAAGTAATAAAAATGTCAGACGATAATTTTAAGTACGAATTTATTCGACATTACTTGGGTGTATGAAGACTTATGTGGCGCGTTTTTTCTATGACTCTGTATGTTTGGACCAATATCAAAAAGAACAATAGTTAATTTTTAAAAACTAAATGCTGGGTTTCATCCAGAATAATATAAAAATAGTGTAAAAAAATATTGAAATCAATATTCAAGTTCAATTCCAGAGAATATGGCTTTTTCTACAAATTTTCAAGGTGTACGAACACTTTTGTGAGCCACTGTATATACAAATTTTAAACTTTTAAAAAATTTTGTTACTGACACCCCAATGTCACAAATACAGTGAAATGCCCCAGTTAGATAAGGGGGGAGTTGTGTGTAATAAAAATTAAAAAAAAAAAAAAAACAATGCAGAATTATTCTTAACTTTTTGAAGGAAAGACAACTCGAGAAAACTCCGTCGCAGGTGAGCTGTTAAAGGTGCCAATGTGCGATGAAGCAGAAGCAACGAAATGCGCGATGTTGAATTCAGTTGTTTTAAAATTAAATGGAAGGAAACGATTGTTCGTGAATTTCAAAATTACAAGGAGTATGGATTACTTTTTAAGTACGTGAATCCCCGATTTTACGTTTTCGGTTTCATACGTTATCCCGCATCAGACGTCATTTTCTGCTGGTTGTGAGAGTTGCTGGAAATGTTAAAATATTTTGAAGTTTATGTTATACCCTTTTTCTGAGAATCCGCTGAATGCATTTTTCTTAAAAGAGATCAAACTCATATTTTCTCTTCATGACGCATAAAAAGTTTTTTGTCGAGATAGTTTAGTGTCGAGTTTTTCAGCTGTTCTTTCTGTTCGTCTTATTATCTTTATATTGTCACAGCGTAAAAACTTGTAAACATTGTAGATTTCTCCCGCTAGTCCATTGGGAAAGATAGATTTTGAACCATATGCTTATATTTTTTTCCTCTGCCTCCAAACTTACGCTTTCGCACTTGGTTCGTTTTTAACATAATACTTTTTCGTTAAAGTAAAATAAAGACGAAAAAAATATCAAAAGTGTCCTGCTGCATCTTGAAAATAACGCAAAGTCTAGGAAAAAAAATTAAAAAATTAACAATTAGAAAGTAAGGTTTTGAGATGGAGAAAATGTGTGTTGGTCTATGTCTGTCCCTCCTTGATTATTTTTATTCCATTTGAACACGTTTTTTAGTTCGAAAGATCTTGGCGAGGACACATCGTTCCTGCAATCGACTTTCTGAGTTGAGCAATTTTTGAGCAGTTCAAAAAATCTGTCCTCTCAGTAACTTTTGGGACAAAGGGACAAAAGTAAAAAACAAAAAAAGTTTTTTGTTTGGAAGATCTCGGCGAGGAAACTTCATTCTCATATTCGGCTGTTTGATTTGAACAATTTTTACTCAATTTTGAACAGTTCAAAAAGCCTTTATATTACAGCCTACAGGGAAATTTAAGAGTAATATAGATCTTGAACTTTAAGGCGGATATCCTTTAAATAGACTTAGTTGGAAAAAGCTCCTGATGAAGATTTATGTGTATAGAAAAAAGATTTTCTTGGTTAGCTGTTTTAAGGGTACTTTTTGAAAAATTCAAAAAAATTTAATATCAATGGGAACATGAAAAAAGTTATTTTTTCGCACCAAAAAGTGTGGTGATTCTGAATATATTCTCAATTTTTGATTTCAAGTTATCGAAAAAAGTTATTAATTAAAATCGAAATACAGTATTCCGTAGAACTTCCACTGATACAAATCAGAGATAAATATGACTGAATTAAAATGAAATAATTTTTATCGCAAATCCTTTTACCAGAGCCACGGGATCGGTGAGAAAATGACTAACCACGGATTTCGAAGAATTTTAAGGCTCTCGACTCCGACTCCTCGACTCCAACTCTGTAGCTATGGCAGAAATATAGGCTCGGGGCGAAAATGGCCTGACTGCTTCTCGTAATTTTAAAGCCTTCGACTCCCCACTCGGACGCTTTACACCAAAATCAGTCCAACTCCGACCCTGCAGCTACTATGAAATAATAATTGTTGAGATGATTTGCGATAAGCAGTAAGTTACCATCCCTAAGCCAGGGCTAAGACATTAATACATGTCGTCATCTTGGTCACTTCATCCAGAGACTTCACACTCCAGGGTCCCTCGTACCTACCACAACTGGTGGTTTAACCGGGATGAGGCCTTGAAGAGCACTCTGCTCTTTTGATTCAGACCAAGGGCTGAACAAACCCCTGGTCAAGTACCCCCGGAGGTATAGTTTCACTTGGAGGACTTTGTGACCACGACCCTTATTTAACGTCGCCCAGCCACCATTAGTAACGCCGGTGGATCTTTGATGGGTTGGGATCGAACTCGGGACTCTCTGGTCATGAGTCCGACGCTTTACCGATCGGGCTACCCCGGCCCCTCCATCCAGTTTCGCCCTTATTGAGGACTCATCAGTCTGGAATAGGAAGCAACCGAGCTGGAGGCAGATATTCTCTTGTAAAAGCTAAGAGCATAAAAAAAACTAGTTAGCTCGGTTGCTTCCTGTTTCAGACTGATGAGTCTCTGCAGTTTCTGCATGGAATGACCGAGTTGGCCGTATATTGCATGTATTCCTGCCTTAGCTCTGGTGAAGGGCGGTGACGTTCTGCCTTTTCGAGCTGTGCTGTACCGTTGTTGCGGCCTCTCGTTGGTACACGAACGCGATATTAGCTACCAGGTTTTGGCACTCTTAGCTTCTGTAAGAGAATATCTGCCTCCAGATCAGTTACTTCCTATTCCAGATTGATGATTCCGCAATAAATTCGAAAGTACTGCTTCTGGATGAAATAACTGAATTGGCGGTATATTGCATTTAGGGACTATTGATAAGTATTTTTTGACTCCATGCTATTTAATTGCTTTATTTTATTTTGGCGGTACAGACAAGGAAATTCGAAGTGCATTATTTTTAAACATTAAGAACGGGCTCCGCAGATGCTTTTTTTTCTTATTGAAATAATTCTTGCTGTTGTTTATTAATGCAAGTGTTTAGAATAACGTTCATTACTAAAGTACTGTAACTATTAGTCAACCAACAAAGTTCATGCGGTTTTTATTTATTGTTTATTTCTCTGAATTATATTGAGTAAACAGAATGAAGTGGTGGGGGTATCTTTGTATTCAAATTAAAGCTTATTTAATGCAGTATTATTTAGAGTATTTGATTAATTTGAATACTTTGAATTTAAGTGAAAAATCTGTAGTTGAGTATGGCCGTGTCAAACGCAATAATTCGTGCTGTTTACTTTATGAGTTCAAACTTGGTACCAAAGCTGCAGAAGCTTGTCGTAAGATATGCACTGCTTTTGGGGAAGGTACTGTAGCTGAACGGACGGGTCAGAAGTGGTTCAAGAAATTTGCCTCGGGGGATGAAAATCTGGAAGATGAACCTCGCTCCGGGAGACCATCAACGGTCAACAACGACGAGATCAAGCTGGCAATCGAGCAGGATTCAAGTCAGACATGTCATGCACTTGTCTTAAGATTCAATGTGAGTGATGAAACTATTCGTAAACATTTGCACCAGCTTGGGAAACGATGGAAGCTTAGCAAATGGGTACCACATGAATTGAGTGAAACGAGCACACACAGCAAGAATCACTCAAGAAACTCTGGCACGATTACAGTGGGAAGTTCTACCTCACCCTCCGTACTCACCAGACCTAGCCCCAAGTGACTACCACCTGTTTTTGGCAATGGACAACCATATGCGCAATCGGCGGTTTCAAAATAGAGAGGATTTGGAAAACGAGGTGAAAAACTTTTTTAACTCTCAAAACCCAACTTTTTATAAAAACGGGATATATGGTCTTCTGTCTAGGTGGGAAAAGGTAATACTTGCTGATGGTGATTATTTTTCTGAATAAATTTAATTTAAACCCATTTTTTTGTGTTTTATTTATTAACATTCAAAACCGCACGAACTTTGTTGGTTGCCTGGTATAATGAACGACAACAAAGAGAACTTCAGGAATGTATTTAAAAGATAAATTTTGGCTAAAATAACCGGGAATTCAATGTTTCCAGTTTCCAATTTAAAAGTCCATTTCAGGGGGTTAGAACTCAATTGCGAAAATGAACACAATATTTAAAATCATAATAAGAAAGTAAGAAATTTAAAAACTTCGGTGGCGACATCTGGGTATTAGAAGCGCAAATAAATGTTCTGTGAGGTATTAGGAGGTGGTTAAAGAGGAATTGAAAGTAAAACTGGTGATGTAGCGTAGATTTTCTCCATCTGGGGTGAATGCCGAATTCGCCACCCAATCCCCCATAAAGTATAATATTTTCTGGGCAAAATATTTTAAGCTAAAAAATATTCTGCAAAAAGGTATCTCACTCTTGAGGGAAAAAAGAAATTTTTTATAAACTAAAAAGGAAAATTTAATTATAAGAATCATTTTTGCATCTTTAAAAATAGATTATCAGGAATTTGTGCATATTTAATGAACTTATTACATTTGTTTTGTTTATGTTTTATCACATTGCATTTTTCAACCACTCTTGCATACTTTTGCAGACGGCCACACTACCAGGATGCGAGTGTCATCTCGCCCCTCTCTCCAACAGTATGAAACTTAGTGATACACATTGATGTACAGTAGCAACCTGGCTGACTTTGAATGAACCCTTAAAAATAAACTTGGCCCACCTTAGTATATTAAAAAAAGTTAAACTTAAAAGACTCGAAAAAGGTAAGAAATTGCTATTAATAAAAACGCGATGGAAAAACAAAATAAATAAATCAGCATCTGGAATTTTGTTACGTAAAAATAGACGTAACAGCAAAAGGGGCTCTTTTCACTAGCCGAATTCAGGCAGCATTGTGAAATTGTCATTAAAATGTACAACATCTTTAGATCAGAGGTGGCGCTAGGAAATGCCCGACAGGGAGGCAAGCTTCCCCGACAGGGGGGCATAAATATAATTTTAACATTTACAGTTCACTGACCCCCCCCCCCCCCCCCCCCAATCTTTCCATTTTTTATGATGCGTAAACACAAAAGTAATAATTCTTACCTCTAACAAAACAAATACGAATTTTGTATTTACAGTTTACCATCAAACTAAAAAAAGATGATTGAAACTAAATAAAATGATAGAAACATACTAATACAAGTTTTATTATCCGAAATAAATAGACACACAGAGAACGAAATTATTAATTAATGAAAATTTTGAAAATTTTCCCGGGTTTCACCAGCTTAGTTACGTCCGTTTTTTTAATTCTATTTATTATAAACGAAAATGTCGTGGGGACCCCCCCCCTCCTCCGATTTTGTTTTTTGAAAAGAAATGAAAAGAAAAGTATGTTTCGTAAATTAAACATCACTCCATTTTTTATTAGAAATTATTAATTTCCCCACAAATATTTTTATTTCTTAAAAATCCTAATTCTGAAGTCCGAGTAAAAATGTTGGATTGAATTAACAATTTTGGAGTGATACCTTATAGTATACTACAAGTTATCACTTCAAAATACCGAAAATTTTCAACTTTTAATCGGCTACGCCTCTTGTGCTAACTTTTTTTATTTTACTTTAAATGACATGCCACCCGAATTTCAAAATAAAATGCTGTTTTACTTTCGGTTTTTTCGAAAATATTATTTAATTATTGAATATAAGACTAATAATTAAGAAAAATTTTAAATACATTTCTATTTAGTTTCATCTTTACATCACTTACATTAAAAAACGAAAACCATTAGAACTTTATTTTGCGAGCTTTTTTGGCTGCAAAAACTTTTTCTATATCATCAAATGATAACTTAGGCAATAATGATAATAATAATAAAAACAAAAACAAATACAAGCTGAGTAACCTTAAATATTTAAAAAAATAGATAACTAAATACCAAATGAGTAATTGTTTTCCTTTTCATGTTGACTATTATATTTATGACGTTTGAAAACTATTTGAAATGAAAGAAATCTTAAAAGCCTTAAATACTTTGCAAATGAAAAATATTTTCATGAATTTCACTTTAGAAAAATCACAAGTAAAAAATGTAAATTTTACATTTAAACTATCCAATATTTAGCATTAAAAGAAGTGTACAGTGAAATTTTAAGAAACTTAGAAATCCTAAACTTTACTGTGTAAGAAAAGGAACGAGAGCATTAAAAAAAAAGATATCATTGAATAAATGCTTATTAATTAGCATTTGTTTATTAAATACTTTATGAAATATCACATATTATGGCTGAAAAATATTTTGTACAATTTATTTGTTTAAAACAAGAATTTAATTTGAGAATTGGTACTTTTTATTAACGCGATAATTTTCAGGAACAAAAAATTTCCCCTCTTTTACAAAATTCTTACATGGCGATTGAATTTCTTTAAAACCCCGTATTGCAGAGATTGACCAAAAGTAGCCAAATTTTAATTCTTACATTAACTAAGTAAAATGGTTTGTTTAATGATGTTTATTCGGAAACCCAATTAAGTGATTTACTTTAAAACAGGTCATTTTTATTATTCAAATTGTTAATAAATATATATTTAAAATATTTTTTTAATAAAAAATGAGAGCATCCATGCAGACTTTGATGCTTAGCAGTTGCTGAATAATCTTACCTGGTTAAAGAATGAACCCCTCCCTAGTTTCTGAAAACGGGACACAGTTGATAAAACTTAGAAGGTGAAAAATTTGCATTTAACATTTTCCACAAGAGTTTTTTTTTTATCGGCTGTAATAGTGCCCTCCTCCATTCGGTGCCCCCAAGTGGCTGCTTGTATTGCTTGCCACTAGGACTGTCCTGAGGGTGCCAAAATTAGATTGATAGTAGATTTAAAATTTTTCATATGAGTTCAATTTCTAAAAAAACCATAGAGCATTTTCTAAAACGAGAGAGAGAGAGAGAGAGAGAGAACTTTGAACTGAATCTCTATTGTGAGAGATTTTTCTCAAAGAATGAGAGAAATTAATCGACAGTGTTCAAAAAATCTGTATTACATCATGTAAATTAGATAAACAATATCTTACCAGTACTCCTAACGTCTTTTCCATTCAACTACGATGATAAAAAGGAAGAACATAGATGATTTTCTTTTTCCCGCACTTTAATCCTTTGCCTGTTTTGTGCACCAGATGGTTTTTTAGACATATAATGAACTCTGTACTATATGAATGTCACTGAGAAATAAGGCAGTATTAGAAGAGAAGAACTAAATCCGTTGTGAGAGCTAAAGATGTCGTTTAGTGAATGATTCTACTGGAGACAGATAGATAGGGGTTGGGGGGACTTGGCTCCAATTCCTAAAACAGAGGCGACCGACAAGGGAACGCTGCAAGGATTTTCCCCTAGGCCAGTGGGGTGGGCAAGCTTTCGTCATTGTAAGCTAAAAGGAAGACACCATGTTGACAGTTTTATTGCAGTTTAATCTTGGAAAAGAGACTCATTTTCCGCTTCTTTGTATCGGGGTGCTTTCAAAAGCTTCTCTTCTCGGAGTGGGTGATTCAAGATGAAACTTTAACTGGTCACTCTCTAAAAGAAAACATATTCATGCCATTTACTGCACCCTCCTCACTTTCTCTCCGTCAATCTTTCCTACGCCTTTTAAACATTAAAAGACATTTCTTTAAATTCTTCCTGTGCCTGCATTGAGCCTTTTTTTTAGGGAGAGCTTTCTTTTAAAAATTAGTCTTTTTTTTAAATAATGAAAAAAAAAAAAAAAAATATGCAGTTACTTAGCCAGTTCAGCGCCCCTAAAATCTGGCGCCCGGGGCACGAGCCCCGTCAGCCCCCTCTAGTTACGTCATTGCTAACCCCCCCCCCCCCAACAAATGTTCTTTGCAAAAAACATCTAAAATTATAATCACTTTAAAAGTTTCTTTTTAGTTGAGAGGCTTTTTTAAATTCTCTCTCTCCTTTGGTTTTTTTCCCGCATGGGGCAAAACTACAAAGTACTATTTTTTCCATTCTACACTTCCACACAGTAAAAATTTAAAATAGTTTCGTCTACACTTATAGGATAATTGCTGAATGCTCTGTAGGCGAAGTTTTCAAATCAGTGGCGGATCCAGAAAAAATCTACAGGGGGGGGGCACAAAATGTTTTTTTATTTTTTAACTGAAAAATAATAATTATTGTTAAAAACAAACAACTGTCACATTCTTATGTATTATCGTATTTTCCCCACCTTTCGGTTCCTGGTAATAATGGCATTCCATCATAAACCTATGCAAAAAAACATTTTTTTAAACAATGCAAAAGATATATAAAAGCACTTAATTCACTATCGTCAAACATTGAGAACAACCTCGCCACCCCCCCCCCCCCCCCACCACTCGAACTCGAGAAAATATCACTGAAGAACTATCTACTTTCTCATAACGGTTAAAATATAACAATTTTTTCGCTGCAGTGCTTTGGATGTCTTCTTTTTTAATGAGTCTAAATTCGGAAGAATGCACAGACATGGCGCCGTATCATTCAGACAATAAGTATCAAAACATATTTTAGCGTTTGAAGAAATGTAGCCGTCATAAAAATGTATTAAGTGAGTAGTTTTTCCCTTTGATTTACGTTTAAGGAATAAAAAACTAAATGCCTGTAATAGCCAAGTGGAATGAGAATGCAAAAACATACTTCCACTCAACCGCTTGTTATGTCTCCCCCTTTTTTTTTTCTATGTGCAAATACAAGGTAAGCAAAAATACGCCTTTGCTTTCAAATGATCTGGAGCCATGGGATAAGTTTGAGACATTTGAAAGTTCCGAAGATCAATAAATAAAAGGGGGAAAAAAAACGACACATTTTTCTCACATCGGAAATGCGCCAAGAGTATAATACTCAAAATGAATTTTCTTTTTCGATTCCGTTGCCAAAAAACTGTTAAGAAAATATTTAAAAAAAATGCAAAACAGATGTAACCAATCGGCACCGAAAATTTGAATTCGGTGTTTCTTGTTTCAGTATGGGTTTTAGGCTCTTCGAGAATATATCACAGGGGGGCACGTGCCACCGTGCCCTCCCCGCTGGATCCGCCACTGTTTCAAATCCCGTTAAAGAAGAAAAAATATTGCGCATTTCACCATATGCTGATTTAAATACAATAGAAAAAGAGAAAAGCTGAAAAAACTAAACCCGAAGCTCAAAAATATCCGTAAAAGAGACAAAATTAAAAATGAATGGACAAATCGATATTAAAGGACATATACATACGAAAAAAACGGAGAAAGAGATCAATTTCGTGCCATCTTTTGGGCTTTAGTTTTTTTCACGTGTTCTGTCCCAAACTTTATTTATTGGAAATCCCTTTCCTACTCCAGCCTAGCTCATACGACAGAATTAGCAAATTTATATACACTATTTAAAAAAAAAGAAAAAAAAGAAGAAGAAAATAGCAAAAAAAAAAAAAAAAAAAAACAAGCCGCCCAATCCCAAAACAATCTCAAACTTGCTTTTCCCAGTTCTGACCTTTCATTGAACTTAAAATTTTTATTACTTTAAAATAAAATTAATGATTACAAATGTTATCAGAATCTCTACATTTCATAACCAATACATTTCAGCAGGCCTGCCTTTGGCTGGGGGATCGGAGACGAAAGCAATGCTCCACCTGATTTTGGGAAATTAATAGATTTACAAGTGGGTGTGATTTTTGCTATTTTTTGGTATAATTGACGATGAGTATATACCCCTTGTCCTCCTTCTGGAAAAACGTAGGAAAAAATCGTATCTTTTTGTGAAATTTAAAAATTACTCAGTGCATGTTTACACTTAAAACAAATTTTCCAGTGGCATAAGTGATCTTCCCAAATACATCTTATGATGATTTCGAGTTGATTATATTTTAAACCGCGGAAATATAAATTGACACAAATAATAGCACTTTTAATTTAATCAGCTCAGTTAAAATCAATGCTTTCCATCATTCTTATTGTAACCGGCAAAAGACTACATTCTGCAAATATCGTTTAATATTTTAAAACCATCGGCATAGTATAACACAACTATAAATTACATCGATAAAAAGTTATATTTTTTTTCTTTTAAAACAAATGTACATGCATGTTAGAGAAGGATATGCAATGCAATTAAATAACAAATTGAAAAGCAAAGCTCTATCATTTCTTTAAATGAAACACAATAAGTTCTTACCTCTGTAATGAAGAAAATTATTTTCAGCTGTAACTGCACTTTCGTCTTACTATACAAGTGCCCTAACTCATTAGACCTCTGTAAATTGCGTCGAACCACTAGTTACTAGAATCGTCCAACTGTCCTACTGCTTTTCGAATCCCATGGCCCACCAGACTCTGTCGAGTGAACCTCAGCGCTTTTGAAAAGTTTCGTCTGAGGTCTTCCATACGGGGACCTAAGCATTTCCCTTTTCCCATCCTACATTTCCTTTGAAAATTTCCGATAGACTAATTGTCCCCACGGTCCTTACGCTGGTGGGCTTTTTACGACTCAAGTAGCTGCAATCTGCTTTGTATCGTCCCTCGTCCGCAAAAAACAGGAAATTTGCACACTACACCCTGCTGACAAGACGACAGCAGGCAATGAATGACAGGAATTCATTAGGGGGCAATTCATCGAATCGCCATCGGGAAGATCGGAAAGTGTCTCTGAATGTCAATGAATGTTTGTTCAAAACACGCTACAAACGATTTTCGTGTGTGGTCTGATTAGGAAGAAAAATTAGATTTCTCCTTTTCCTCCTTTTCAGCAAAGAAACTTTATCCAAAACAAAGTAAACAAGATGAGAGCAGAAGGATGCATCACGAGAAGACCACCTACCAGGAGGTTCCCGTGTTCTGCATTGGATAAAAATTCGCGCTATTTTTCAAATAATAGAAATAATTTAGATTTTATTTTATTTTATTTTTTTGGAAAAAGAAAATATTTCTTAGGAAAATTTTACCTACTCTGTCGGAATCAATCAGATTTCTATCGGGAAAAAATTTAATGTCGGAAATTTTTTTCCGACGAGCTCGGAATTTTCCCCGACGGGGGGGCAAGACGCTTTCGACAGGGGGGCAATTGCCCCCCCCTGCCCCCCACCTAGCGCCGCCACTGCTTTAGATTCGTTCTATTTTGCTCCTTGATGCTCGAAATAAAACTTGAAGGAATATAATAATCCTGCAGTTTCAAGGTGCGTTTAAAATCTAACAGATGGCGCTAGTAACGTAGCACAATTTCAACATGATCTCAAACTGAGACTTGCAATTTTACTGCAAACGCTCAAAAAAAAAAAAAAAAACTTTTTCAGTAGCCCCTCGTTATATCGCGCCTCGTTATATCGCTCATTCGGATATATCGCTCTTTTCTTTTGTCTCCCCCCCTCCCAAAAAAAAAAAAATTTTAGTTCGAAACCATTTTTGAGAAAATATGTAAGGTTCTCAGAAAAGGTCTCATTTATTTTGTGGCAAAAAAGACACGGTATGTACCAATTACAAATTTGCGGGGAAAAACGATCGGCCGATGATACAGCAGCAGCATCTTTTCCTGATGAATTGAATCGAAAAATTGTTGAGCTAGACTTCGTAGATGAGCAATTCTATAATGCTGATGAAGCTACTCTACTAGAAAATGCTTCCAGATAAAACTCAAGATTTCAAGGCGAATAAATGAATTTTTATGTATTTGTACGTATAATTTACTTGCATGCTGGATAGAAAACTATTTTTAATGACTTCGGTTATATCGCGTTTTCGGATATATGGCGCTTTTTTCTTGTCCCCCGAAAAGCGCGATATAACGATATTACTGTATTACTATTTTGAAGCAAAGGTGACTGGCGACTATTTCAGGTATAACAGGGGCAAACACGACTGCTTTGAATTCAATGATGAAAAATGGCGTGTTTAGTTAAAGGAACTAAAAGCGTAAAGAGAGAGGGGGGGGGCGCAGAAAACATTTTTTCCCCTGAAGAAAAATTGAAAAATGATCAAAAGTTCACCTTCCGAAAAAAATTGGGAGCTTTTCGTCGCTGTTATTTTTGAAAATAAACGTTTTAAAAAAAGGTCATAATTGAATGAAAAAAACGTAAAAAATATGTGCATAGCGATTTTTGTAAATGGTTAGTTTTTGTGATTGTGATTTTTTTATAGAGTCAGCTATTGCAATAGCGATTTTTGCTAAGTTTGTTTCCGTTACAACTATTTTCATTTACTGTTTTTTTTTTTACTCTGAAAAATGTTGTTTTTACTCTTATGTCAATAAAGTTTTGCGTTTTAATTTCTTGTCGCCTTATTACGTCGATCTTCTGTAAACTAGAACTCCTTAAGAGGATAGGCTGAATTATCCGTTTTGGTTCCATGAGATGCTTGGATTCAGCCTTATTTGAGGTATTTTAAAATGCAATTTTTTCGAGTCGAATATTAAATCGAACTTCTCATTCAAAGGTTATTAGGGAGGGGGGGCAGACAGACAGCCCTACAGACAGATCGACAGATGGACAAACGGACATACAAACAAAATCCCCATTTCTAAACCATACTTTCCAATTTTAAATTTTTCGATAGTATTTAAATTTTTTATTTTCTTTTTAACTACTATTTGGACTTCGGGATAATTTTGAAAATGCACTAAGCCATAATTATTTTCAGATTAAACGAACAAAATATTTTGCTTAACAAATCACGGATACGTTTGTGATTTCCTACGTAACCAAATTTTGCTATTAAACCTAATAAATTATAATGTTTAATGAAATATATTAGCTGTCACGTGCGCACCAAAATGTCTATTTTTTCGAAGTTATTTTGGCACTAATATGTCATACGAAATATAAATTAGTCTTTTTTTCGCGAAATTCCGAATGGGTGAAATCAGAACGAGCAGTATAAGAAAGCTGGGCTGAGGTGATTTAAAGTATGATAATTTCTTTGGTTTGAACTAAGGCCCTTATATCGTCGCCACCATGCTAAACTTACGAATGTGAAAATTGGCACTTTTCAGGAGAGTCAAAGCACTGCATATAACTTTTTAACACCTAACGTCTTTAGTTATTTTCAATTTTAAAACCCTTATAGATATCTTTAAGTGTAAAACTATCGTTCGAAGGTATCAATTTAATTTTAATTATTTGTAAAATTCGAACTTGAAAAACGAACTTGAAAAACGTGAATTTTCACATTCGTTAGTTTAGCATGGTGCCGACGATATAGACGAGCCCACGCATCAAGATTAAGTTTCACTACTTTGGATCCAGCGCGTCTTATGTTTTTTCAGCCGGTTGATGAATGGTTGTCTTTTCTGGCAAGTATCGCGTTTTGGTAATTTTTACCATGAGCAATGATTAGCAGCACGTGCATTTGGCAAAGCTTGGCGATGCCCGAAACTTTACTCTGGTAACCCAAGCTCGGCAACAATGAAAACTTGAAAGTAAAAGTTAATGAATGGATCCAAAGTGGTCCACCTCAAGCTTGATGCGTCGGCCTGTCTGATGCGTCGGCGACTTTAGTTTGAACTCTTGTCGGTCTTGAATAATTAAATCATTTGATTTTCTTTTCATTTAAAAATCATAGTTTGTAGCAGTGAGGCCAAAATATGATTTTGCAGTTGATTGCGATGAAAGAGCATCTTGTTGGACTGTTTAAAAACTTCAGAGCCCTGTTAGAAGCATCGTTCTTCTCTTAACTTAAAGTTTGGTGAAACACATCTGATTCTTTTCTGGATTAGGAACATATAAGATAGTGTATAGTAAGGAAATAATTCCAAATGAGTAACTTACAATGGAGCATAGTAAAACATGGGTCATTTTCAAAATTTGCTTACATTTGCTGTCCGGAGGTTAAAAAGACGATTTTGAACCATAACTTATGTTTTAAATTCAATGCGAACAATTATTTTCTGCAAGAAATACCCCCAAAAAAATTCTATCAGTCAAAAAATTATTGAAATTTATTTATTTTTATATAAGTCTTAAAAAATGAGAATCAAGGCAAAAACGCTTGTCTATTTCCAATTTTCGCAAGTTCAACTATTTTTTTATATACTTAATTGTATAAAAAAGTATATACAACAAATTATTTTTATATATTGACTATTAGTATATGATATTCATAATAAATATTGACAATAGTAATTTTTTTTCACTAAGAAATGTATGTATGTATTTTGTCCGGTAGTTCTTGTCACGTCCGTTACCCTAAGATTATTTTAGCTAAAAAAGGTATTTATTGCAGTCAAAAGATGGTAACACGTATTCAGTTAACTTAACAAACTAGTGACGTAACTATTTCGTACGATTTTGTTTTCCTGAGTCGAGAAGTATTGCTGTGGCGTTTCGCACAAGATTTCTTCCAGGTGCGTATTTTTATTCTTTGTAAAGTCTGTTACCAAAGATTTTAGTATTAATTTTTACTTTTCTCAACTTTTACCCCGAAATATTGTTCATTATACAACTCTAAGAAAATGCATATTGTTATTCAATTTTTAAGTTCGACAACCTAGCCATAATTTGACATTTTGGTTGAAATGTCAACTCCGTTACTGGTCAAATCCGTTACCAAATGTCAAGTCCGTTACCATACAGTTTTTGATCAATATTTTAATGATCACAAACATCGTTTTAAGCTTCAAGGACACAAATAATTTCAATTGAAGTGGGTTCTAGGTGCTATGATATAGTTTAAAAGTGAGATTTCATATCGATTTTGTATGTTAACGGACGACAATCTTCCTTGCAACTTAAAGTTTTTCAACAGCGTTTCAATACTTAATTATGCATAGAGTGTACAACCAATAACTTTTTCACACACCTAAAATATGTTACAAATCATCTGTTAGTGATTCTAACAGAAAATAGCAAGTTAAAAAAAATACTTAAAAATTCTGAAATGTAAGCATATTGCACCCTTGCTTCAATAGTGTTACAACTCAAAATATGACGATTTTGAGTTATTGGTATCACTGGATTCAGAAAAAAAGCTCTATCAATCTCAAAAAACCGTTCTAACTTGAAGGAATTCAGTGGCCGCCAGATAGCAGTTGAATCGGTGTAGACGATTTACTTGCTATCCCCACCACTCATCTGTAGAGTCACACTTAGATCTCGATGAGATAGCGCGAATCGAGTTGCTCAGTTGATGTGTTATTTTGAGTTGTAACGTTCTTGATGACTAAAGTTCCTAATTTTCGATGGGTTATTTCTAGTTGGTTATTTCTAGTTGGTGCGTTATTTCTAGACTGTTGGTGATTGAAAAAGCAGATTTTCATCCAGGTAATTCGAAATGTTACACTATAGATGATTGAAGAAGCAGCTTTTCATCCAGCCAACTCTAAATGTTGCACTATTGATGATTTTTTCAGAATGAATCTCAACACACGAGCAGCAAAAATATTTGGCCTCCTTGAACAGAAAACGCCTCTTGTTCGGAAACTTAATGTAGTGGATAAAGCCAACTTTTCCCCACCACCTCCTGAGTTCTTAACTTCAGATAAGATTCCTGTTATCTCCAACAACGATGACGTCCTCCCAAAAATTCAGACTCTACCAACCACTACTGCTTCAAATGTAAACCCATCATTTGAAGACCTCATGCAACAAGCAGAATTCATTATAAACACGGATAGAGTATTCGATCCAGAACTTGTCGAAGTTGAAGGGTACTAAAACAGGGGGACTGTTCGTGATACTACTGATAAAAACTATGACCCTATTGAAGGACTTTATTCAGTGGTAGTCGACAAAGAAACTCCAACCATCATTCGCCTCACTAAAATTCACAATCACGATGGAAACGGTCCTTCAGCTTCAGATAGCAGTGACGCCGAGAAGGTTAATGATGAAAACCCAAATGTCAGTGACTGGCATGAATCCGACTATGGTGCTGAAAGTTCAGACTCAAGACAGTCTTCACTTCTGGAATTTCCCAGAAACCCTAATTCAGCTTCCCTTGAAAATTGTAGTCATGAAGAAGATGAAATCAGCCAGAAGAAAGGAAAAAAAACGGCCATGCAACCCAGACAACTGGGATAACCTCTTCAGTCCCAGTTGCAGGTACACATATGTGTATACCTTCCAAGTTTCTAATTATATTTGCTTTCAAAGCAAATTATAACGAAAAAAACTATGCATTATAAAATCTACGATTGTAGCATTTATTTTTCATCAAACCCAATTTTTTTTGGTATTATTCAGACCTAACAAAGGTTTAAAAACATGAAATTCATGGTTGAAAAAAATCAGGACTGAAGAGATTATGAAGAAACCAAAAACCCTTCGAAATAGCGGTCTTAGATACATCTCTTACAAATCCAAACGTTCAGTCAGCGCCAGGAAAATCCGACCATCTTGTGGATCAAAATGCCGTTTAAAATGCTAAGAAAAAAAATCAAGGAAGAAGTTCGTCAACAGCTATTTTCTGGATTTTGGAGTTTAGGCGATATCCAGCGGCAGAGGGAGTTCATCGTATCTTACAGTGACGAAATAAAACCAAAATACAGATACTCCAGCACTCAAAACTTCCGTGCCATGAACAGAGCCTTCTATTTCTACGTGCATAACGTCCGCATGAGAGTTTGCAAACAATTTTTCATGGCCACTCTTGACATAGATGCTCGAACAATACAGACTGCATTCTCAAAAAAATCCTCTACAGGATTCGTTGCCGAAGATCGACGCGGGAAACACAATAATCATCCAACAGTTGACCCAGAAATCAAGGAAAGTATCGGCCAATTCATTAATTTGATCCCTCGCATCGAATCCCACTATTTGAGGGCTCAGACCTCCGGAGAGTTTATCGAAGGCGGCAAGAGCCTTGCAGACCTATTCAGGGACTATAAAGCAAGTTGGGAGCAAAAAGAGTTGCCCCCAGCAAATTCTGTTATGTTCAATAGAATATTTAATTCAGAATTCAACATTTCCTTTTTTAAACCGAAAAAAGATCAATGTGATGTCTGTGAATCTTGCAGTAATGCCAATGGTGAAGAAAAGGAGAGCATGAGAGCTACATTCGAAAAACACAAGAAGGCGACAGAGCTGTCACGAGCAGAAAAAGGAACTGACAAGGATAACCCACACGGAGCTATAGTCGCAGTCTACGATCTACAAACTGTCATGCCATCACCAAGGAGGCTCGTCTCATCTTTTTATTATAAAAGCAAACTCAATTGCTTTAACTTCACCATCAGTGATTTGCATGCTAGAAACGTAAAGTGCTATTTTTGGAGTGAGTCAGAGGCAAAAAGAGGAGCCAACGAAATCGGAAGCTGCGTCTACCTCTACCTCAAGGACCTCAAGGAACAACGCCCTAATGCTGAACTGGATGTTATATTCTATTCTGATAACTGTTGTGGCCAACAAAAAAAATAAATACATGGTTAGTTTGTACCTGCACGCCACTCATGAATTGGATATCCGCAGCATCACACACAAATTCCTCGTTCGTGGGCATTCCCAAAATGAAGGAGACAACGTGCACAGCGTAATCGAAAAACAAATTTCCAGACATTTACGTGCATCACCGATCTACGTTCCAGACCAATACGTGACCCTGATTCAATCGACGAAGAAAACAGGCCTTCCCTACAAAGTACACGTTCTTAACCACGAAACATTTTACGATCATAAAGTCCTTGCTGAGAGTTTGGGAAGCAATTTCAATGTGAACACCGACAGATCAACGGTTACTTGGCATGACATCAAAATTATTCGTGTAGAGAAACAGCACGCAAATTCCTTCTTCTACAAGACATCCTACGAGAATGAAGAATTCAAGGAGATCGACGTCAGAGGAAACAAGAAAAGTCGTCCCAGAACATCTATGCCGTCATAGATCCCAAGCCAGCTAGTACTAGCTTATTCGGAAAAAATTCCTTTAGCAGAAAATTAAAAAAAAAAGACATAAAAGATTTAATTCAGAGCAGAATTATCCCTCAGTATTACTATGATTCTTTTTACAAAAATATTTTGGATCTGTAAGTCAGTTGGTATGTTTTCACTCCTCAAGAGAATATTCAATGAGATTTTTGTAAACTTACTTTCAACCTTAGTTCATTGTTCATTCTAGTTATTCCTAATTTGAAGCTCAGTTGGTTCTCATTTTTGTAAATTTCTTGTATTTGCTACCTCGATAGAGGACGAAAAACAATTAAGGTTGTTTTTTCACTTTCGTTTCTTCAAAAATTCCTAAATAACTTATGTGAGATAAGAGTTAAGTCTGAGAAACGTCAAATAAAGTTATTTTTCATTAAGACTTTTGAACGTGATAAAGAGTTGTTGGTAACTAGTTCCTTATGCTTAAAGTTTGCTCATACCTACTTCTATTTGAATTTATCTGTGACTTTTCAGATCAGATTATAAATCTGGGATAGTCTTGCCTCTACTAATCTTAAAAAAGGTATTTAACAACTGTGATTTACTTATTAAATACAAGAAGGTATAATTCCGTTATTAAACAAGAGTTTTTTTACGTTTGAAATTTTTCTTCTTTTTTTCCTATTTTTCACTTTTTTTCATAGTGAAGCAAGAACGAATCTACTATAATCAACTCAAAATAAAACGCAGTACTCGTTGCAGCTTATGGTTGTTGTTGTTGTCATCAAGAGAGTGACATGTCAAAATATTTCTATCAGTACCGTAACAACTCAAAATATTGAAGCGTCAAATGCATGGGTTAATCATGAAAACCGTCATAACTTGGAAAATTAGCTAATTTTCACGATAACGAAATATCAAATAGGGAAGGATACCAAATAACGTCTGAAATTCGATTTTAAAGGACTATCTCACATTTTGTCATGACTTTCAAGCCCAGAATAATGATATCAGCGGCGGAAATAGTTTTTCGCGTTTCCTGAAAAAAGCGGATTTTTGAGTTGTGACACTATTGAAGTAGGTGTGCGATATGGTGAAAATGACCCACATGTTTCTAGATGTATGTATAATTCTCATTCGAGTCTACTTTTTGAAAAAGATCTGAAAATCTGTAGAATTTTAAAGAAAGGTCGTCAAATTCAGCGAGTTTCGATGAGTAATAGAAGACATATTTCACACGCTTTGCGGACGGGGAAATCGCGGGTATAGGTATCTTCAATTTTTCTTCAAGTCTTAAAATTTGGTGTTTCTCTTCAAATTCGGCTGACCTTAAGACCCGATACTGTGACGATGGAGGGCACAAGTGTTAATTATTTTTGCGGCAAACTATGTCTCAACATGCTTCTTTAATTGCTCTCTATTTATTTATTTTTAAAATTTTTGCACTATTCGTGTGATACCCTAGTGATGATTCAATGCAAGCATGAGGCAGAGTTAAATTCTGAGTTAAAAATCCAGTTATGTTGCTGAAAGAAAAACACTTTCAGCAGTAACAGATCTACCATGCCGCACCTGCAAGGGGCCCCACGACACATGACATCAAAAAGGCTCATGAAAAATATTTTACGTAACTCTGTTCATCTCCAAGGACCCCTCCCCCCCCCCCCAAAATGACCCCAAATCTATAAATCCGTTGCTAGCTTTTAGGTAGTTAAAAATAATCAAGTTAATTTCAAGAGAAACTTGAAATGAGTATCACTTCATCCTACTCCTAACTAACTTTTCAATACCGTTGCTGTCAAACTACTTCAACTTCAGCACTCATCATCCAGGGCAGTGAGTGAGGTTTACGAGTTCCTTGGAAAATGCGCGTTTTGTTTTGAATCTCGACTTCGGGCTTTACGTATGCATGACAATTCCTCAGTCATAAAGTCGACTTTTAATGCAGCATCCCTTAATCAGATTCAATGCATTCACCTGCTCACATCCGTGACGTCATCACTCACGCTTGGCTGTTTAGCATCCGAATCTGAATGATATTCGATAACCTAGTGTCGCCCTTCCATTCGATTCTAGTAGATTTGCTTGTCTACTTAGTTGGAGGTTAGGCTCCATTTTTTTTGAGCAGCATTTCTACGCTTTGTTTCCCAGAGGAAAAAGGACTCACCAGCAGTATGGGTCTGAAGAATTTTTTCTATCAGTTGTTGTGTTTTGCTGCTTTTCTGGCTTTAGCTGATCTCCAGGCAGTTCAAGGTAAGATGCTTTGTTAATGTTTCGCTTGGAGATGTTTCAGGTATTTGTTACTAATGGAGTAAAATAAATTTCATGAATTGCATCCCAGTTTTTGATTTTCAAAAATTTTATAGTGGCTTCAAAGGCTTATTGACTGCTGTTCTAAATAGGGTATAACGTCAAAATTTCGAACTAATTGGTCCATAGGCAGTTCGGATACTCAATTTGTTCGAACTTTGAAAAATAAACAAACTTTGTTTAGAAAAATAGTATGCTAAACAAAGTGGTTCTACAGTATGTGTGTCATACAATACAGTATATAACGCTACAGCATGTAAGTATAAATGTTAACAAAATTTAATAAAAATGGGCCCTCATTTGTTTACTGAAAGTGAAGGACAATTTCTTAAAACAGCGAATGAGTGCGTTTTGATTTTTGACGTTTTGGATTTTTGACTTTCGGATGTTCTACTGTAACCAACGATCAGAGAATAGAAAATGTCAAACTGTTTTTGCCGAACTGTTTTTGTGACTAAGTTTTATTTAAGGAGCTGACATTTTAAAGGCAGTTAAGGGACAGAAACAAAATTTTGCGGGTGAGGGAAAATGCGATTAGGGAGTCATTGTAACAACTGAAATCATTCTAATGAATCTTCTGTTGCCTGTAAATAGTTTATTTCTTAATATAAAACGATTCAGGAGTACACTGCAAAAAATGAACTGCTGTTTTTACAGTATAATACTGGTAGCCGAGGTTCCAATTTAGTACTGTAAAATGCACAGCAATATATGTAAAACTAGCAATTTTACAGTTCCTTACAGTAAAGTTAGAAATTTTACAGTTTATTGCCGTAAAATTTAGCTTTATTATACTATAAAAACAACAGTATAATACTGGCATCAGGGGTTCCAGCTTAAAACTAAAATGCACGGTAATAAACTGTAAAATTAGCAATTTCAGTTTAATACTGTTAACTTAGCAATTTCAGTTTAATACTGTGAACTTAGCAATTTTACAGTTTATTACTTTAAAATTAGCAATTTTTAGTTTATTACAATAAAATTAGCTGTATTATACTGTAAAAACAACTTTCACTTTTTACAGTGTATGGTTTTTTAGGCCTTTTTTATTGCTGTTGTGAATAATTAACAATGAAAGATTAGGAAAAATATTAAATTGTGTGAGCCATATTGCTAGCAAACCTGTTAAGTTTTCGACTGAGTATTATTTGAGGAGTTGTCATTTTAACGGGAGTTAAATTATGGAAACAAAATATTTCAGAAAAGATTACGAGTCATTAAAATAACAGCTGAAACCATACTAATGAAACGTTTGTAGTCTGTAAATAGTTTGTTTAGAAAATAAAACGATTCGGGCGTATGACTTTACCAGTAATTTTACCAACTCCTTTGTTTCCGTCTGTAAAGTCTTGATTTAGTCTTTTAATTCCTTTTTAAAGTCAAGTATTTCTTTATGGAACAGAAAGATGTAATTATTGATTAAAGCTAAAATATACACAATGAAGTACGTAATTAGGTATCTGCTCCAAGTGATGCATAACGCTCCTTCTCTCAGTAACAACGTGATCCATCTTATTTTCAGATTGCGAACTGTTATAATTGAAGGGGCAAGTGGATAAAAGAGAAATGTGACATTTTTTTAAATTCCTAGAAAAAACTTAAAAAAAAAAAAAAAAAAAAAAAAAAACGTTGTGTTAATTTTTTAATGGATTTTTTCCAACGGGTAAAACGGGGTCATATTCTTAGTTACCAACCATTTAGTGACTAAACAGACATGATACTGATGGACTTATTACCTTCATCCATCATGATAAAAAATAAGTTTCAAAAATTGTCACGTATCACCTTACCCACTTGCACCTTCAACTGCAGTACTAATGGGTTCTAACTGAAAGTTGTAGTAAATTGTCGAATTAGAGTTAAAATTTATTTTTGTTTTCTTAACGTAGTGATACCCAGTTGTCATTAGTAAGAGCGTGATATTACGGATGCCTGTCTCCACTTTTTAGATACCAGTGTTAAAATACAATTAGAGTTTTTATTAAGTGCTTTGTCTTTAGGTTAGTCTCCAACAGATATGTACGAGGGGCCCTCGGGGGTTATGTCTTCAGGTCAATTAGAGCCTATCTAGATTGACTGAGCACCAAATGAGCGGTCTCTGTAGATAATAGACTTTGCATGAATTGCAGGCGAATGAGACATTTAAAGTTTACTTGCAAGTCTGCTTTAGTTTTGGCCATATTTGATTTATAAGTTTTCCTGGTAAATCAGAATGAGCCAATTACTATAAGCATATGTACGTTTTGGCATAAGGTTCCTATTATATCCAAAAAGTATAACTGGTTTTTATTGGGAAGGTTTCGGAATTTGTCTGAAAGATTTCAGGACAGTTTTAGGAAAGTTTTCGCTGACTTTTAGTGGAAAATTTTTCATTTTTTTTTTCACTAGTTATGTACTTTTCAGAAATTACGCATATTAACTGTCAATTACTTTCCAGAAACGTTTCGATTTTTTTGCCAATTCATACGCAAAACTTTGTCGGACAGTTATTTTGTGCCAGAGCGCAGTCCAAAGTTAAACTGATGTAGGTTTTTACCTTTTGACTTTAAAACTTTTTTTTTTTCAATTTGGTCTTTTTGGCATTAATACCGCAATGATAATGAATCTTTGAAAACAAATTCGACACATGAAAGAAAACCGTGATTTCTCTCGTTAGGTGCCATTTGTTTCTCATTCATATTTCCATTATGCATTCTTTTATCTCATTATTCCATGCTAGACGGCGTTGTGTTTTTTGAGCAGAAATGCTTAAATTTGCGTAAGAAGATGCGATTCGGTAAACGAGGACATTGTTTCCAGAACTGCCCACAAATGGAGAGTTTACCGAACAGATTGAGTAAGGAGGGGGAAAAAATATAAACAAACGTACTGCTTTTGAAAGTATCATTGTTCTTATCTGAAAGACACGTGCTTGCTTTTTTGGTGTTTCCAGCTTTAAATAAACATTTTCAGCAGCTTCATGAAATGTATGGTATTATACCATTTTATACCGAGCACTTCGTGTTGTAGAATGCTAGGAACGAAACTAACAGAAGCAAAGTTTTACATCAAAAGATAAAAAAATGTAAATCTAAGCAATTTTGCATTTTACCGCCTTCATTGTCTGCAGAAGGCATGGAAATATAAATGAAGTAAAAAATAAAATTTAGCGAAGAGAAGCAGGGGAATTTGACGAATCGTTGTTTTATTCTCATCTTGGTGCTGTTTTTTTTGCGAATTTCAAAACAGACACAACTGGCTGAGATTTTTTGTTCTTACTCCTACTTGCGAAGTTTATTTGTAGGGTCACAAACAATTTTATCTTACTACAACTTGAATAAAAAGAAGTTTGACATCTGGAATGCAAAGAATTTTTTTCCTGTTGAGCTCTGGGCACGTGCCCAGGGCCTCGATAAGGGTTCTCAGTTCCGGACATAGACTTATTATGTCAACATCAAAAAGAAGTGGATTATTGGGGATATGTAATTTCACGCATTCTAAAGATTTCCCAACAATAGAAATTATTTGGGATGCGTAAAATTATTCAGTGAATTTGATCCATTTCTTGCAGTCAAAAAATTTAGGACGCCTGAAAAATTTAACATTTTTTACTTATCAGAGAATATCTGTAACGAGTTTAACGACTCAATGGGAAAACATACAGGTCCTAAAATAATGTACATTAAGTTAAGTTAGCAAAAAATACTTTTTTTTTTCAATTAGCGTGTTGACCGAACTTCCGATCTGTCTCATGTTGACAGACTAATTTTTGTAATTCGGTACGTAAAAGAAGGTGTTCCTGTAAATGAGGTTTCTGAAATTTCCAAAGGACTCTCGCTACAACGTGATTTAAAATAGAAATAAATCTCAAACTTCGCTTATTTACTTTCTTTGTCTATTCTGACGAAATAGTTTCCATCTCAAGCAAGGGTGGATCCATAAGGTCTTCAAGAGAGGGGGGGGGGGATTAATTTTACTACTTACTCTTTACTATGCATACTGCTTTTTGCATTCCGAAACATTTCCGGGGGAGAGCCTAAACTTTCTTCCTTGAACATCATTAAAACTCCCGTAAAATTACGTTTTTGAACTTTAATATTAAAAATTTGCTAATGGATGGGCTTCAAGAGGAGGGCGGTCATCCCATCGCCCCTCCCTTGCATCTGCCCTTGATCTCAAGGTCATAGGGCCCCATTGGCCCTTCAATAGGTTAAAGACTCCCCCTCTCCACCCACGTGTCAAGAACAGTAGCCCAATAGAGAGTAAAATTGAAATAGAACCCAAGAACCTTTAAAATGGAAACATGGATATCTTTGTATGCAAACATTATATTTCTACACAAAACTAATATTACTGTCTGATTTTCTTAGGTAAAATCTTCTGCGTATTTACGCATGCGTCGTCTTCTCTGACTAAAATAGGCGTGAAAGGTATAAGATAACAATAAGGGGGAAGCATTCTGAGCTATATCAAACAACGTAAAACGATGCTGATTTCAAATCTATACTTTAGGTGAATATGTCAAAAGGATAGCAAATAATGCAAGTTTTAAATTGAAAACTTCGGAAAGTCCCCACCCACAACGCATCACCCCCTTTTTACGTGGAAAAGCTCGCGAGTCTAGGCGAGTCTTTCACGAACAGATAGTAAACATGTTATTAGAACACACCAATGAATAGGTTCAGAAAATTAAGTTAGTGCAAATTAATCTGAGGTATTCTAGGATCTAATTAATCTATTTAGGATCTATTAATCTGAGGTATTCTAGGTAAGGTTGTCATGTAATCCCAGTCCCTGTTATAAAATCAATGGGATATTTGCTACAGTTTGTCCTTGACAAATTTTTGAATATTTGGTAGTAAATGACAAAGCTGAGTGCATTACTTTCAATGCCTTCTTGCTCTTTTAATTTTATGAACGCTCATATTTAAACTTTTATTTTATACCCTTAAAAATTTGCTACGTGCCCTTGGGGGGTGGGGGCTATAAATAAGGGTAGAATTTACTTTTTGATCCAAACAGAGTGACTATTTGAAGTTCTCTAGTGTTCGTTTACCTTCTGCTTGGACGACTTATTTTATTTTTAATCAATGTTATACAGTTGAGTCTTGATAACTCGAAGTCTCAGGGAGCCGGCTAAGCGCTTCGAGTTTCGTTTATCGAGTTATTGGAAGCTCCCACATATTTTTCAAGAGTATTGGATCAAATGAAAATTTTGGAATTCGAGTTAAAATACTTCGATTTATCCAGACTCTTCTGTTTAAGGTTATTACAAATAATTCATTATATCCAAAAGCATTGCACACTCAATAATGAGTAGTGTGTGAATACAACTACAACCTCATCAAGGTTTAAAACTGAGGTGGTAATACGAGTGAGTATTTTTACTTTCTTTTATATTTATACCCTATGTAAGGAGAGCTGGCCGCTCAAAGTAAAATTAATTTCACTCTCTCTGCACTTTTCCCCTGATGGTTGTCATAGCTACGAAGCTGTGGACTTTTCCCCACTTAGCTTTTGCAACAATGGTTAAACGCAAACGGTTAAAATTGCTTTGTGCATAAACTATTATTCTATTGAAAAAGCAACGCTAAGAAAGCACAACTCTTTCTTAGAAATTTTTGTTTTAGCCATGTATGACTAGATTTGTAAGAAAACGTTGAGAAATAACTAAGACATGAGGATATGAATAAAAGCGTAAGCCTAATTCGATAGACATAAAATGCCTCTACAGCAGTGCATAAAAAAAGAGCGGGGCTGTTTTCTTTATTACGGTTTCCATGAAGACGACGCAAAAATGTCTGAACTTGATATGTCTATTTAAAAGTAACCGAGTATCTATATATATAAAGATGACGGTGTTCGTTTGTTTGTAACCACTGGCTAGAAGCCCCCACAGCACCTACAGACTTGAAACTTGGTACAAAAATTCGAACGTATCCCAGTAAAATGCATCTCGAAGGCCAAATTTTAAATTTCGAATTAGTTATTTTTAAATTAATTAATTAGACTCATTTTTGGTGTATCCGCCATAATTGAGGGGGAAAACCTTCCCCGACCCCATAACATTATATATCGCTGGCAAGGGTTTTTTTTCTGAAAAGGAAAAGTTTTAGCACGTTTCTCTCCGTTAATTAGTACAGGAGGAGATATTAATTACTCAAATTTAGTCAATTTTCAAGGCTTAACTATGTACGCAATACTGAAAAACTAGGTTTATTTTTCAGATCAGCTGCTCTTTTGTCCCTGAAGTTACTTTGTGGTTTAAATTAGCGTATAGATTTAAGCCTTGAAAATTTATTCAATTTGATTAATTAATATCTCCTGTTACTTACTTAACTTTCTGTCTTTTATATTTATTTGGCGAATTGATTTAAACTTTAACATGACTTTAAGTGGAATTTAAAAGGTTGTGGAGCGCATTTGAACTAAAGGATATAATAACTTTTCTTCAGAGGGGGTTGGAGTAAATTTAAATTTATTCAGTTGACTTCCTCTAAATTCGGTGTTACCGAAAATGTCAGAATGGAACTATTATTGTTAAAAAAATAGTGATGGCTATTCAGTTACTCTTTGTATTTGGCGTCGTAAAGTTTGGCTACAATCGGGAAATTTACCAAACCTCCCAGCCAGTGAAACACTACTTTCTCCAAATCAAAGAAAAAGAAAACGCTCCGGGAAGGAACAGTAGTTGTTTGCAGTCTAAAGAGTGTTTTATTGCATGTTTAAAACATGTATATAATGCCTCCATCACTAAATTTTTAACAATAATAGTTTCCTTCTGAGATTTTCGGTAACACTGCTATTCAGTTACCTTTCTTATTTGGCATCGTAAAGTTTGGCAACAATCGGGAAATTTACCAAACCTCCCAGCCAGTGAAATCTTACTTCTTTTAGGGTCACTGTTAGATTGTAATCACTTCAAAGAGATGGTGCGAAAGGCATTATATTTCTTGCCTTTTAATGTTCACATTAAAATCATGGAAGAATGGTTGAGGTTGATCTACCTGACACAATCGGTTCCCTATGTTAATAAATTTAGATTTGGCGACCAATTTTACATTAAAATTACCGTTAAATCGGTGAATTATGTTAAATTTAAAGGGCAAAATTGATTAGTTCGTTGAGAGTTTTCGAAAATCTCGGCTCTACAGTTGTGTCAAAAGTTCCATTGAAACGTAAAAATTTCGCTAAAAATAAATAAGTTCGTCACACGCACACACACGCACAAAAAGAAGAAAAAAGTCTTTAAAACTAAAATAATCCTGCCATTGAACACTACAAACTGAAGTGGTATTAAAAGTGTCATCTATATATATAGATAAAGATAACGGGCTCTGTTTGTTTGTTTGTTTGTATGTATGTTTGTAACCGACGGCCAGAATCCCCCACAACACCTACAGACCTGAATCTTGGTACAAAATTTGAGTGTATCCCCGTGAAATGCACTTCGAAGGCCAAATTCTAAATTTCAAATTAGTTATTTTTAAATTAATTAATTAGTCTCATTTTTGGTGTATCCCGCATAACTGAGGGATACACTTTCCCCCACCACTTAATATTATACATAGCTGGAAAGGATTTTTTTTCTCTGAAAAACAAAAGTTTTAGCTCATTTCTCTAAGTTAATTAGAGCAGGAGATATTAATTACTCAAATTTAGTCAATTTTCAAGGCTTAACTCTATACGCAAAACTGAAACACTAGGTCCATTTTCCAGACAAACTGCTCTTTCTTCAGTGGTTTAAATTTGCGAAAAGAGTTAAGCCTTGAAAATTGACTAAACTTGAGTATAGTTAGTATCTCCTGTTACTTAACTTGATGTCTTTTTAGTTTATTTGGAGAAATGATTTAAACTTTAATTTGACTTTTAGTGGAATTCAAAAGGTTGGGGAGCACATTTGAATCAAAGAATATAATAATTTTACTTCAGAGGGTTAGAGTGAATTAAACTTTATTTAGTTAACTTCCTTTACATTTATTGCACGGGCATCACCGTGCGGGTACTGCTAGTAATATATAGAAGAAAGTATTGGATTCGTGAAAATTTTCAAATTTTGAAGGTATTGCACGTTTGTGGGGTTGAGTCCATTTCGACCATTTTTGGAAAATGTCTGTCCGTGTATGTATCTGAGTGTGTGACCAGTTTTTGTGGCCGCGCTAGAGCAAAAATTACTGCATGAAATCGAAAGTTTTTTTTTACATATATGTGCCCTCATGTGAACTGGTGCACCTGACTTTGGTTAGCGAATTCTTCCAAGGGGTTGTGGGGAGGGGGGGGGTTAGAGGGTCTTCTCTTTTGATTGTGGGAGTGCATAAAGAAGGTCATTAATGTACTCCTGAAGCACTCCAAGAACGTGTGGACACCCCGTGTATTGTAAAGCACACGGAAAATGCTTTTCTTGTTTTGTTGCAATGTTAAAAGTACTGCACTCATATTGTTACATGGTTGACACAAATATTGATTAGTTTGCGGTTATCTTCATGTGCAACATAGCCCGTGCAATAGTTTTGGACATACAGTTAAACCTCTCTAAGAGCCATCCTTTCGTCTCGTGAAGTTTTGGTCGCTTAGATGGGTGGCCGTTTTTAGGGGTTTTCTTTACAATAGCGAGATAATTTCTGCAATATCTAGTATACAAAAGAGTTTAACACATATTTTTAATACGCTTTTATTAGTTTCACATGTGGGTATGTTTATATGTATGTATGTATGTAACTCTGGATAAAAGTTGAAATCCACGTTCTTTACAAATATAAAAGTAATAGGAAGGGCCAGCGGGAAAAAAGATGAACGTCACTTTTTCGTCAATTTTGAGATATTAGCGCTATCTAGGGACTATGAATGATTAATTCTGGTAGAACAACAAGTGGGGAAAAGATGAGAGTCGACCGAAATGTGCATGAAAACTCTATTAACTACAACGGGAGTTACGAGAAATCAAACTTTGTTCTTCGTTTTTCTCGAAATCGCTTTTTAGTCACTTTCATCTTTTTCCCCCTGGCCCTTCATATATTTAGTACTACTATCAATACTAAAGATTAAACTATATTACATGTTGATGCATTATAAGTGTTTCTGTTGTTTGAGTTGTCTCTGAATAAAAGATAAAATTCACGTTATTTGCAAATATAAACGCAATATATCTAATACTATTATTAATACAAAAGGCTCAATTATATTACATGTTGATGTATTATAAGTGCATGTAAACTCAGCGAATATTCAATAGTTTTGAAAATCAGAGGGGAATCAGCAACTTTAAAAGCGTATTTTTTTTTAGTTTTTTTGAACTATAATTTAATTATTTCATTAAAAATGAAGCTTGATGCTTTTCAAGAGAAAAGATGGTATTTTATTTGATGGTTTATTTTACTGACCTCCCGAAATATTCCATGGGGCGGGCTCTCAGTCGGTACTGTAATTATCAAACCACTCCCCTACTGTTTTAAGCTGAAGGATTCCTAATCGTTCGAATATAGATCTTCTGTATATTAACTCATTCTAAGATTTACCGTTCTCCTATTGGCACAGAACTTTCACTGAGCTACTATCTACTTAAGATTTACAATAATTTAAATTATAATTTAAAAATACTGAAAAATACGCTTTTAAACTATATTTCATGTTATTCTACCTGATTTCTCTCTGATTTTCAAAACTATTGAATATCCGCGCTCTCTCTCAGTTTATATGAACTTATAATACATCAACATGTTATATAGTTATTACAAAGTATTAATGCTTCACTTGTATTAAGAGCGATAATTACTTTATTACACTTTATTATTTTTAAAATACTCAGTCCGGACAGCCAATTACCAGTTTACAGAGAATCACCCTTAAATATATTGCTTTTATGTTTGCAAATAATTGCAATTTTATCTTTTATTCAGAGTTACCGCAAACAACTGAAACACTTATAACGCATCAACATGTAATAATATAGTTTAGCCTTTAGCATTAATATTAGTGTTAAATGTATTACTTTTATATTTTTAAAAAACGTTAATTTTATCTTTTATTCAGAGTTACATACAAACAGAGGCGGATCAAGTGAAGTGGGGGCCCCAAGCGGTAAAAGTTTTGGAGGCCCTCCTCCACCCCACTCTAAAAAGGGGGGGGGGAGAGAAAAAATCCCTTCCCCCGAGAAAAAAAACAATACAGTTTACCGATATTTGTTATTTACATACCTCATATAAATCTTCGTCTAGATTTAATTGCAGCAAAATCAATAATTATTTCATTGTCCATTATTCATCTTTTCCGTGTCGACGCGGTTCAACAGTTCCTGTTCAATAGACAGTATGGCAAAGTTGTTAAGCCTCTCTTCAGGGGCGGCCCTAGCGGCGGACATTCCGGACCCCTGTCCGGGGCGCCAAATTTTAGGGGCGGCATTTTGGTTTTAATGTCTAAAATACATTTTTCATTAATGACAAATTTGTACAAACGTCTTTTACAAACAAATTTCCTTTTGCAGCTTGGAAGCTTGAAACGAGCGTGAAAGTTTTAGGTCTTATTTTTATCGTGAGCTCTTTGTTCCGTAATTGCTGTCGGGGACGTCCTCTGAACACCTTTGCCTATCAGTTGCGAAGCGAGACGGCAAGACCGTCGTGTGAGCAGAGGCGGATCAAGTGAAGTGGGGGCCCCAAGCAGTAAAAGTTTTGGGGGCCCCCCTCCACCCCACTCTAAAAAAGGGGGGATAGAAAAAATCCCCCCCCCCCCGAGAAAAAAAAAACCAATACAGTTTACCGATATTTTTTAGAAACAAACCTCATATAAATTTTTGTCTAGATTTAATTGCAGCAAAATCATTAATTATGTTTTCCGTGTCTACGCGGTTCAACAGTTCCCGTTCAATATACAGTATGGCAAGGTTGTTAAGCCTTTCTTCTCCCATTTTACTACGTAAATAATTTTTTACTCTTTTTAAAACAGAAAACGATCTTTCACCTTATGCATTTGACATAGGTATTGTCAAAAATATTTTTAAAAGTGTCTCCATGTTCGGAAATGTGCAAGACATCCCTCTAGTAGCTTGGTAAATATTATGACACGAGAGACTTAAATTGTCTGAATTTTCAGTTGTTCTTTTGAATGGAGACCTCATTCTCTTTCAGAAACGATCATCGTCTTTTAAAATATTTATGAAACAAATTTGGGGCCCCCAGAGAGGGGCCCCTAGGTTGAACCTTATTAGCCTATTGGTATATATTAGTCCCCGGCTGCCAAAAAGCTCGTTTGTTCAGCTACAGGTTGCAGTTATATCTAAAACCAGTGAATTTGAATTTTAGATTCTAGAAGAATTTCGGGGCCCCATGGCGCATCACGGGGCCCCACGCGGCCGCTTAGTCCGCGTACCGTTAGACCCGCCTCTGCATACAAATCCACATGTGAAACTAATAAAAGAGTATTAGAAACACTCTCCTCTCTCGCGAGATTGTTACAGTTTAGATCACTGATCAGCGAATAAATAAACGTGAATAAAATTTCTACTCAAAAATTATAGCAATCCACTAACAGCCAATAAGACTTCCGTTAAGCTGATCTTGAGCAGAACGACTGAAGGTTAGAAAATAGGAAACGAGGAAATTTCTTTGAAAAACTCGACAGCCGCTCAGAGGGACTGGGTGGCCGCTATAAGGGAAATTTTAGCAGTAGGTCTGTGGGGCAAAAAATCTGTGCCTCGAAAAATTTATCTGCGAAGAGGGGTGGCCGCTCAGTTGAAGTGGCCGCTTGAAGAGGTTTAGCGTTTTGAAAACTGATGTATCATTTGTACTGTCCGTCCGTGAATGCCGCGCCTAGCACTCTGGAACCATTCCACTTAAAAAAGGGGTGATGGGTTGTGAGTGGGAACTTTCCGAAGTTTTCAATTCAAAACTTGCATTTTTGCTATCCTTTTGACACCTTCAACTAAACTATGTATTTGAATTTAGCATCCTTCTTCGTTCTTTGATACGGCTCCAAATGCTTCTTATTATTCTTCCCCTTATTGTTACATTACCTACCACCCCTGTTTCGGTAAGATCAGAGAAGACCTGACACATGCGTATATACGCGGAAGGTTTTACCTAAGAAAATCAGGCAGTAATAGCTTTGTACTCTATTTAAGTAATATTTTTCTTTTCTTTTTTTAATTGCAACGTCGCTTCATCTAACATCTTGCTCAAGTTCTAAACATTCTTTTCTTTTGGATTTGTCTCTTTTCCGACTCAATTTTATCGTATCATTGGTCGTTCTACTTAGGTTATGCACAAATGCTTAGAGTTTTATTGATAATTCCTGATCTTGTGCCAATAAAACCCCGCACGTAAAAAAAAAAAAAAAAAGAAAAAAAAAAAAAAAGAAAACGTTCTTGAGGAGCAGAAAGTAGCCAACTAATCTCGTTTCACTACATCCTCAACTATTGGGCACAGAAATGCTCATAACATGAATGTTATTACACTAAACGTGATTGACGTAATCACGGTATGGTGCTACTTCCTTTATTTTACGAGTGTTGACAGTATTTTCGTGAAAATATGCATGCATAAGCAAGTGTAATATCCTCAACTTCTACGCTCTATTCCGAACAGGCTTCACATACATATTCATGAACATACACGCCACGCTTTCTTCATAAAATTTCTCATAATAAAATAATTTTGGAAAAAAATAGAACCGACTTCAGTTGGAAATTGCTCTTAAAAGTAAAAAATAATCTTTGAACACCATCGAAACTACTTTTAAACATAAGTTTTGAAGTCGGCGCAAAAACAAAATATAGAATCATACGCAACTAAAATTCAACTACATAAATTTTAATGGATCCAGGTTCTTTAAGAGCATTCGCATACATTTCATTCATTACCACACATTCGTGTAATGGTACAAATATTCTGCTTTTAATTTTCAATGGTTTCTCTGAAAAATGTTGGCAAAATATGGTTAAATATCATTTTACCTATCGTTTTTGCGCCGACTTCAAAACTTATGTTTAAAAGTAGTTTCGATGGTGTTCAAAGAAAAAAAAAATATTTTTTACTTTTTAGAGCACTTGCCGAGTGAAGTTCCGAAGCAATTTCCAACTGAAGTCGGTTCTATTTTTTTCCAAAATTATTTTATTCTATGCTTTTTAGTGTAAGTGTACTTATGAAATAAGGTAATGTTTCCATTACGGAACTTTACCTAATTTTCTTAAGTAAATGCTCCATAAAATAAACTGAAAAAAAAAGAGGAAGAAACTATCAACGCGCCTAAAATTATAAACGATTGACACTAAAAAAAATCTTTGTTATTCTCTGGTATTTATTTGTGTACTAGCTTAATCAAAGCCATTTAAATATCAACGGTTTGTCAACTAATTTATATTTCAAAGCAATTCTAGTTTCTCGTTGTTCATAAGATTTTAACACATACTACGTACGTTACCGCTAATGAGTTTCATGTTAGATTTAGTTAAGCCTTGATTCAAATTTTTCATCATGATTACTATTAATATTGCTGTTGCGAGGCAAAAAAATTTTGCAACAATGGATTGAAAATTTAATCATTTAATGGAGAAATGACATGAAATTTACTGTTTTCCATAATAACTTTTTTTCTAGTGAACAAATATCGTCATATGAGTACATGGTACCTAAGTTACACCATCTCCTATCGATTTAAAAAAAATCGTCCAAATCGGTTCAGTAGATCAGATGTTATGTGCGAACAAACAAAAAAAAGTATACGCTTTGAATTGATAACCTCCTCCTTTGTTGAAGTCGGTTAAAAATAGAAAGCATTTAGCATTTTGGAAGACTACTTGATGAAAATCATGTGTATTAATTGATCACAACTGCACCTTGTACCTTATGTAAAGAAGTATTGTATTCGCGGGAATTTTGCAGGTTATTAAAATATTTAACATGCCAGTGAGAGAAGTCTGCATGCATGATATGGAATCTTATCAAAAATGAAGGTAATCCACAATTTGTGAAATTGAAATAACTGAATACCATTATGGGACACAGAGGAACTGATCACATCTGCCCCTACATAATGTGTCCACATGTGCCCCTTAACTCAACTTAGGCCTAATTTTATAAAAAAACTACATTTTTTAAAATTATAAAAAAATAGTGCATGGAAACTTGTGTTCACTCCGAGAACTGGAATATAAAAGTATATTGGTACCTTCCAAAAATAAGATCTTATGATAACTGAAAAACAAAATGGTTTAGATCTTTGAAATTTCAGGCAAGATATAGTACTTGTGTTAATATCTACATAATTCTTTTTCAGATTTTTCGCTTCATGTTAACTGGGTAAAATATCGTTTTTCACATGTGCCCCATGTTTACATTTGCCCCTTTTCCCCTACATATTCTCTTCCTCTGAAATTTATCCTTTCAACTTAACAAAAAAAAAAAAAAAAAAAAAAAAAAAAAAAAAAAAAAAGATGTGTGTGATATGATACGCTAAAAATTTGAGTATTGAAAGTTTATTTTAAATAGCTTACAAAAAACTTTTTGAGGCATTTTCATCAAGCTCTTTTTTCCTTGATTGCGCGAGTACTCTTTTTAATAATGTTCTAATTATATTGTCCTCTTTACGTAAGTTATATTTTATTATGGGAGGGGGGAGCGGGGGTTTCATTTTATTCTTATCGTAACGCGTATATTTTCCTGATTCTTGTTAACGGACGATATAAATCTTCGCAAACCAAATAAGATTGCGAAGCAATCTTCAGAAAAAAATTCATAAGTTGAATTTTTGACCAAAAGCTTTTTTGTAATCATTAAAAGTGTATCAACATTACAGCTATTTAATGGGTCTTCCATTATTGATCATTACTGCTATCAGACGACGGAAAAACGCTCTGCACGGGAGTTAAAAATCATTTCAGTCCGTAGTTTCTTTTAACTGATTCAAAGCAATTCTTGATTTTAAACAAAACCCCGTGTTTCTGAACCGCATCGTTTTATTGTGAACAGTTCTATAATTATGAGGCCTCAAAAAATCTATTGACTCTTGGATAACCCTCTATATATTTTCATATCTAACAATTCAGTCGGACCTCATTAATTCGAACATGCTTAAAGCGAATTACTTCTAAAACGAACTACATTTCCAACCCCCGTCCTCCTGTTTGTTGCTTGTTGTTGGTTGGATAAGACGAACTACGGTTAAGCGGAACTGATTTTAAAGATGCTTTGGAGTTTGTTGTAACAATATTCGACTACATACTGTCTGATTTTCTTAGGTAAAACCTTCCACGTACTTGCATGCGTCAGGTCTTCTCTGATCTTACCACAATAGGGGTGATAGGTAATATAACAATAAGAGGACGAATAGTAAGAAGCATTTTGAGCCGCATCAAACAACGTAGAACGATGCTAATTTCAAATATATTGTTTAGTTGAATATGTGAAAAGGACATAGAAAAAAAAATCAAAAAAAAAAAAAAAAAAAGCCAGTTTAAATCGAAAACTTCCTAAAGTTCCCACTCGCAAAACATTACCCCTTTTTTAGCCTACTTTCCCGTTAAAATTAAAAGAAAGACGAAAAAAGTATTAAAAGTAGCTTAATGCATCTACAAAATATCACCAAATCCAAAAAATATCGCCAAGTTAAAAAAATATCGCCAAGTCCAAAAAATATCGCCAAGTTAAAAAAATAAAAAGGTAAAATGAATATCGAAAAATTAAAAATTTGAAAGTAGGGTATTGAGATGGGGAATTTGTGTGTCGGTCGGTCGGTCGGTCGGTCTGTCGGTCGGTCTGTCTGTCCCCCCTAATAACTTTTGAATGAACATTCCGATTTGGACAAACTTTTTTTTGTTGGAAAGATCTCGGCGAGTACAGCTCATTCCCATATTTGATTTTTTGATTTGAACAATTTTTGGTTCAACTTTGAGCCGTTCAAAAAACCGGTCCCGCGATACTAACTTTTTAATGAACAATCCGATTTGAACAAACTTTTTTTTGTTGGAAAGAACTTTTCAAGGGTACTTCATTCCCGTATTTACATTTCCGATTTGAACAATTTTTCGTTCAACATTGAACCGCTCAATCAAGCTGTCACCCCTAATAACTTTTGAATGAACAGTCCGATTTAAACAAACTTTTTTTTGTTTGAAGCATCTCGGCAAGGATACTTTATTACCGTATTTAAATTTTCAATTTGAACACTTTTGGTTCAACATTGAACCGTTTAAGCAACCTTTCTCCACCTAATAACTTTTGAGTGAACCGTCCGAATGGAATAATTTTTTTTTTTGTTCGAAAGATCTCAGCGAGTGCAGCTCATTCCCATATTTGATTTTTCGATTTGGACAATTTTTGGTTCAACTTTGAACCGTTCAAACAACCGGTCCCGCGATGCTAACTTTTGAGTGAACAATCCGATTTGAACAAACTTTTTTTTGTTCGAAAGATCTTTTCAAGGATACTTCATTCCCGTATCTACATTTTCGATTTGAACAATTTTTCGTTCAACATTGAACCGCTCAATCAAGCTGTCACCCCTGATATCTTTTGAGTGAACAGTCCGATTTAAATAAACTTTTTTTTGTTCGATGGATCTCAGCAAGGATACTTCATTACCGTATTTAAATTTTCAATTTGAACACGTTTTCGTTCAACATTGAACCGTTCAAGCAACCTTTCCCCACCTAATAACTTTTGAGTGAACCGTCCGAACGGAATAAACTTTTTTTTGTTTGAAAGATCTCGGAGAGGCTTTCCCATACATGCCCCATACTTTTTGATTTGAACCATTTTTCGTTCAATATTGAACCGTTCAGAAAAAAAAATTAACATTAGCGTCTACGGGGAATTTAAGTTGAATGTTGATCCTGAACTTAAAGTCGGATTTCCTTCAAACTAACTTTGTAAGAAAATGGTTTTGATAAATAATGTTTGTAACGTACTTTTCTGAGTAATCTTCTGTGAGGACTCTGATTCTGACTCCGACTCCGCAAACATGGCGGAAATGCAGGCTCAGAAAAAAAAATGACTTTTGTTTATTTATAAATTTGTTTTATTTTATTTATTATTATTATTATTATTTTTTTTGGCAGACGATGTGTTTTTTTGTAACAAAAATTTTTCATTCACGAGAACATTTTATTCTTTATTTATATTTAACAACTGGCAACAGATTAAAAGTGAAATTCGAGACATTTTATTAACGGACGAGTTTTTTTTTCTTTTTTTTCTTTCTTTGCTAAAATGTGTTTTGATGCTCTTTGTACTTTTATTTATTTATTTATTTATTTTATTATTATCATTATTATTATTATTATTATTTTTTTTTTGAAAACGATGGAGGATTTTTTCTACGGAGGAACTGTCACAATTACACTCTTTAAAAGGTGCGACAAAACTTTATTTATTCGTTAATTACTTTTTACGTGTCTATTTCATCTGATGAAAGGGGTATATTTTGCTTTTCGAAATCAGCTCTAAGTGCTAAAAAGGTATGTTTGACATAATTTTAAGTCTCAGATAATCAAGAGAATAATGATCAGATGCGAGAATGCCGATGTCGATGTACGGGAAAGTAGGCTCGTTTAGTTCTTGACAGAACTTCTTGTTAAGTGCAATGATTCGCGAGTGCTTGGCGCGGTTTTCACGGATGCTCAGTACTCGTATTTTTTTGCATCACGAGTTTAGTTCGAATGACAGGTGATGTAATTTTATTATTTTTGATTGAATGCGAATCTTAATTCAGCTATTCTCTGTTGGAATGGAAACATAATTTTGAAAAATTAAAGTCTCCACAAATTATTCGTCCAGAATGGTCATTGAGAAAATGAACTGCTATAACATTGTTTAAATGCTAGATTACTTTTGTCAAAGCAGACTCCCTAATTCAGACCATATAACAAATGAAGCGTGCACTTCAAAAAATAAACTGTTGTTTTTACAGTATTTGAAAACAGGGGTTTCAGTTAGAAACAAATGCGCAGTAATAAACAGTAATAAACTGTAAAATGCGCAGTAATAAACAGTAATAAACTGCAAAATGCGCAGTAATTAACTGTAAAACTAGCTATTTTAGTTTATTATTGTAAAACTAGCAATTTTAGTTTCTTACTGTAAAATTAGAAATTTTAGTTTTTTACAGTAAAATTAGCAATTTTACCGTTTATTAACTTAAAATTAGCTGTATTATACTGTAAAAACAGCAGTATAATACTGACAGCAGAGTTTCCAGTTTAAAACTGTGAAATGCATGGTAATAAACAGTAAAACTAGCAACTTTACACTTATGACTGTATAATTAGCAATTTTACAGTTCATTACAGTGAAATTACTACAAAATTAGCTGTATTATGCCGAAAAAACAACATTTATTTTTTGCAGTGCATGGATGCAAAAGTAGGTAGCCCATCATTTTTTTAATGAAAAATTCACAATAAAAATGCATGAGTTATATAAATTTTATATTAGTTATATTAGTATATTAACTTTTTCTGTATTGCTTAAACCATTTAGGCGACCTTTCAAAACTGTCTGACTGTGTCAGGTTATTGGCCTACTTCGTATTGCAATCATAAAACTTGAAAGTGATACCTACTTTCGCTGCTACACGCTTCAAATAGAAATCTAAAAATGATATAATCTGCTAAAACAATCTGATGTGATATAATCTGCCATCCATGATTACCGGCAATCGTGCAAAACAGATAATGTCGAATCTGATCTTTCTCACGCAGATGGTATTATTTTGAGGCAAAAGCGTTCTGTGTGGAATTCCAAAAACATGCTGGAAATCACATTAAAAGCAATTGCTTTTCGTCGTACGATCGAAAAAAAAGAATAGAAAAACATAATTAAAGAATAAACTTCTCTTGATTCCCACGATTACAAACAAATTGAGTGTCTTCGCGTGCTTGGGTGAAGGTCAGACACTTGGTGATATTGACCGCAATATATTGTCCTGCCTCGTGGCGTAGAAAAATGGAAGCAAATATGTCACAGAATAAATATTAGCTCTTAGTCATTTAATTTAATAGTCTGTCTGGAAAAATATTGAAAACACCACTGGTGGAACATCAGAACTTAAGAATCATGGTCCAAAAATAGTTTATTGCTTAGCTCAGCGTGCCCCAATTTTTATAAAACCCTTTTTACAACATCTATAAGTGAGTGGAAATCTTGGGTGATTCCACGGTCACGTGTGGGAAAGTTTGGTTTAAATTGTCCTTATAATTTCCTATACTTACAAAATAACAACGTCTGAAAGTTTTAAACTTGTTGACTTAGTAGAAGTACTAAACTCATATGGTTTGTTAGGCTTATTGTGTGTTTTTTTTTAAATTTCTTTTTTAGTTGTGATTGACCTAATGAAGTTTGCCTGTGCTCTTAATTTTAGCAATACATAATCCAAACCTGTTAACGTAAATTTATTAAAGATATATTTCATGTTGGAACACAAGCAGGGTCGTAGTTTTGGATTTTAAATTTGGCAGTGGGCTTTCTAGTTTTCCTTCTTTTTTTTAAATCAAATGTATCAAATAATTTGAAGTAGCACAAAGTTAACTAGTACAGTTCAAAGTTATTCCAAGTGTTCATAGTTAAATTGATAATGATTGAATGACTCAATGAAAAAGGATGGTTTAAGATTTTTTTTTTTTGTAATAGATCTCTTAAAGAAACATACTTAAATCTTTGTGGACAATTTAATGAATGAACAGTTTTAGTTTGATTCAATAAAAGTAGTAGAGAGCTTTAACCTATACGCACTACCATTTTTAGTCCGTTTTTGGATATGAAAAATGAGTAAATGAATAAAGGGGCTCAGTTTGAAATGATTTCGGTTCTATACAAGCTCTTCATTTCGAATTTTCCCAGGGAGGGAGCAAAAGATATGTACTCAATGCATATTATACCTAAAAACAGAAAAACCTACTCCTACTAAAATGAAAATACATTGATTTCTCAGAGTCAGAAGAGGGAAGCTGACCCCCCCCCCCTCCCACTGATCGCTCAAATGACGGGCTTGGTTCTATAGAACATTAATTTCCATACATTGAAATTTTTCTTTATAATTTTTAGTTTTAAATAAATATAAACTTGATGACAGCGAAAGCAAAATGAAATTCATTGCAGAAAAGACCATAGATAATTTCTGAAGAATATACGCTCCTCCTGGTGACTGTGTTATGCGGGGTGACCCAAAAGTCTCGCAATCGTTATAAAATCAGGCCCGTCATTTCGGGGGGTCAGGGGGGGGGGTTGATTTCCCCCTCCCCGGCTTTGAGAAACCAATGTATTTACATATAAGTGGGCGTGGTTTTTATTGTTTTCCGATGAAATTGCATTGTAATTGGACCCTTTTCCCCCCTCCCCCTGGAAACTCTTGAAATGACGTCCCTGTATAAAATATTTACTTTTTAAATAACTATTATTTTTAAATTTTATTTACTTCTCTAACTCGTAATGGAACATCGTTAGAAATGGTAAGACATTTTTATTTTCATTTTATAACATTTTTAGTAGCTTTTAGTTTGTACTGTGGTGAAGAGTATTTTTCAACAGCATGAGATCATTTTTGTTACTGAGCATTGAGCAATGATTTTCAACCCTAAAACCATTTTTGAAGTTTTCAATTATAAACCGAATGTTTCTACTCCCAACAAGACAACACTTTTTCGAATACTATCCTGCTTTAGGAAAACTGCTTTTTGAAACTGGGAGATGTGGGCGCCCGTTTCTGTTCAGTCAGTACGCTATGAACAATGGGATGAGCAAAACGCTGGACATGGCTTCAAAGAATGTCATAAATCCAGCATTATGGACCTCGTGGAATCTCATGGATCATATATCACCTGGGACTGCTCACAGGTCCATGAAGACGCTTTGATTTCCTGAGCATCATGTTCGTGTTAGTCAATCATTAAACGTTCCTGATAAAAATTGATGAGTATAAGTTACTGTTGATCACTATCATCTTTCAATGAAGAAAATGGTGTCCTAAAACTTGATTCTATGCGTTCTTCTCAGATTAAGATATTTTATTTCACAGGTTTATAGGTAAGCTTGCCCCACTGTAAAAAATGAATGTTATTTTTACAGTATAATACAGCTAAATTTTACTGCAATAAACTGTAAAATTGCAACCTTTACGGTAAGAAACTAAAATTACTCGTTTTACAGTTTATTTCTGTGCATTTGACAGTTTTAAATTGGAACTTCGGCTGCCAGTATTTTACTGTAAAAAAAACTTTCATTTTTTGTAGTGCAGCCATGCCGGTTCGACCGCAACAGTCTCGGTTTTCGGGCAAAAAGTCTCTGTGTTCCTTTACGTCCCGGTAAAAGATAAATTTAGATGACCTAAAAATTCATAAATAGGTAACTAATAAAGGATTATTTAATACAATTACTTTGTCATTTGTAACATTGATATGCAATTTTAATATCGGATCTGCTTCTAAAGATTTTTAATAAGATAAGAACCAAACAATATTTTCTAAGAAAGAATTAAACAATGAAAAGTTTTTCATTAATGTTGTTAAAATTTTTATTCCTAATTCAAAGCGTGTCTTCTTGCTTAAGTAACTTATCAATATTGTCAGGTATGGGAAAGAAAATATTTAAAATTACATGCTTATATGCTGGTGTTACATATTATCACCTGCTTTAGGTTTATGATCAGAAATGATTTATTCATACACCGCAAAAAATGAACTGTTGTTTTTACAGTATAATACTGGCGGCGGAGGTTCCAATATAAAACTGTAAAATGCAGAGCAATTAAGTGTAAAACTAGCAGTTTTCCAGTTTCTTACTGTAAAGTTAGAAATTTTGCAGTTTATTGTTGTAAAATTTAGCTGTATTATTACTGTAAAAACAGCAGTATACTACTGCTAGCAGAGGTTCCGGTTTTAAACATATAAAAAGCACTGTAATAAGCCGTAAAATTGACAATTTTACAGTTTACTATTGTAAATGTAGCAATTTTTCAGTTAAGTACTGTAAAAGTAGCAATTTTACACTTCTTTAATGTAAAATTGGCAATTTTTACAGTTTATTACTATAAAATTAGCTGTATTATACTGTAAAAACAACATTCATTTTTTACAGTGTAGCTTTCGGAATGAACTACCCACTAAAACACTCTAAAAACTAACCAAGGTTGAGTAATCTTGAATACTCTTCTGGTTGAAGAGTGTCCGGTTGAATATTTTTGAAATCTGGCAAATAGTAAAAGGGTCAGTTGAGGTAAGAGAAATTCCAATGCTTCAACTTAAGATCCTTTCGTTTCAGATGAATTGTGATAGTTTTTTTTTTTTTTTTTGCGTTGTATTCCAGACTACACTCGCTGCAAATCTGTGGGATGAAAAAATTGATTTTATAGCTGTTCGTTGACAAATAAAATTATGTTTCCTCCCTGTTTTTGCACCGACTTCAAATAGAGTAACCCCTCGTTACATCGTGCCTCGTTATATTACTCGTTATATCACTCAGATGTATCGCGCTTTTCCTTTGTCTCCGGAAACTATACAAAAATATATTTGAAAATGTTTGAGATCATAGAAAAAAAAAATCATTTCTCAGCAACAGTATTTTCTTTTTTTTCAAACAATGATCAAACTTGTTATGTTTTTCATTCAGCAGAACTTGTTGCAACTAAAGTTGCAACTTTCGTTTGGTATTCCAACATAATGAAATAGAAATATTTAAATTTTTTATTTTTATTTTAAAACAAAAATTGATAAGCATTTTTTATTTTAATAAAAAAGACTGTACTGATATGATTACATACTAATCTTTTTGAATGTACACATATCGTAAATCTGTACGATCAGTTTTTATTACCTCGGTAAACGGCGTTTTCTGATATATCGCGCTTTTTTGTTGTCTCTCGATTTTTTATGCGGCTAAGAGAATGCTGTTTAGACAATACTGTCTCTGCAAATCTACGGCAGGAGCTCTATGGTAGAGACACTCCAGGGCACTCAGGCAATAAAATAATTTGATCATACACCCATGAGTTGATAAAACATAGAAATAACAGAACTGTTTACACCAGTGTTGTTATTCAGGTGATAAAAATTCGAAATATTGGAGCGTATTAGGTATGTAGCAGCTTTGTTATGTGTAACTCGCATTTAAGAATTTTTTAACGAAATGCTCTAATTTCAGGCCTCTTTTCAGAGCATAAGTAATTAGCTCACAGACTTACAACTTTCCGTGTTAGTTTGTGATAGGAAGTCAGATTCAATTTGAAGATCATCATTCATCAGCTATCAACACACAAGTGGTTTTCCCTATGAAATGTCACAAGTAGCTTCCTAACACGACAAATTTTATCTCGTACTCACAAAAGTTGAAAGAATTCATCAGTGGCTCACCTACGGGAGGAGCTAATGGGCTTAAGACACTCTCAGAAATATGAAGATGATCATTTTTGTTGAAACCAAACTGCTTAAAATTGTGTTTAATGGATTTGACATTTGGAAATTTGCCGAGAAATAGCCCCGTACCCCCTTCTTTATTTCACCAAGAATAGCTTTAGTTTTTTCCTCTATGACTACAAATTCGAAAAACTTCTGAAGGAGGGCCCCCTAGCCCCTCCCAGGGAGCAATTCTGGATGCGCCACTGGGATTCATAACAGTGTTGGATTTCGAAAGTGTTCTGCTGTAACTGTTAGTAAGCATAACTTCTAATTACCAATTAAAAGCATATTTAACCCTCTAATATGACGTACTATACACACTTGTTACTTAAAGTCACGTCATCCTCTATACCTCACAATTGCGCACCAAGTGAAATCAAAACTGCACACGCATAACAGATTTCATCATCTCAAATAAAGAAAATGCGACTAAAGTTCATCCCGCTATTTACTCCGCCCCTATTAAGATCTCCTCTACTTTCCAAGAAGTACAGCATTTGTTGAGAAGACAGTTGTAAAAATCTGATTTGTTTTTTCTTCAGCATCTGTTTTCGAGTTTTACGAGGGCCGGGAACAATTTTCGCTTCTTTTTCGGGCATTTTATTGCTGAACAATTGTTTTACATACCAGCTGTTGGCTGTACTCATGTGCTCAGATTTTTCCCGATGGTGAGTTAAACTTTACGAGTATTTTCTTGCGTCATATCTCACTGAATTCATATTCAGGCTTGAAAGAAAAATGCCTTAAAATGAATCTCCGTAACTGTCGAGAAGAGTTGATAGATGCATTTTTTCCTAACAAAGGTCAAGGGTAAAAGAATCCTGATAAAAGCATAATCGGTAATAAATTTAATTAATTGGATTCCCATTGTGTTTCAGTACTCAAAACTTACCTTGATATTATTCATTAGTTTTGGATGTGCGTAAGAGAAAGAAAAGGAATGGCTGATGCTTCTCAACAGCCAATTATTTTCAGAAATAAGAGCATTTTCCCTCATTAAGGGCCGAATTCAAGTGAAACACCATTGCAATCGCTTTGAGGCGATCGCAATAGACCAAAATTGCAATCGCTACTGGAAGTCGAATTACGATAGAATTGCATCTCGTAGCGATTGTAACGTTTCACTTGGATCCAAATTTGGGAATTTGCGATTGCATTGGTGGGTTGCGATCGTCCGTGTTTTACTTGAATCCCGTACTAAGTTTATTCCTTCCCCATTGTGAACAATTTCGGAAATGAATGCATCTAAGACCCCTATATAGACAACGCATCAAGATTAAAGGCCGAATTCAAGTGAAACACCATTGCAATCACTTCGAGGCGATCGCAATTGCAATCGCTATTGGAAGTCGAATTACGATAGAATAGCATCTCGTAGCGATTGTAACGTTTCACTTGAATCCAAATTTGGGAATTTACGATTGCAATGGTGAGTTGCGATCGTCCGTGTTTCACTTGAATTCCAGCCTAAGTTCGACTACTTTGGATCCCGCGCGTGTTTGAGAGTTGTTTTTTCTGCCGAGTTATCGCTTTTTGATAACTTTTCACGTGATCTTGACAAAGCTTGGCAATTCTTCGAAACTTTGTTCTGGTAGGCCTAGCTCCAATGAAAAATGAAAGTAAAAATAAATGAGTTGGATCCAAAATAGTGAAACTTAAGCTTGATGCGTCGGCCTGTCTATATAGCGGCTCCAGTTGTAACTAGTGCTTAACAAAAGCTAAAATTTGAAAGTTATAGGCTCCGTCATTAGCCAGCTAGCCTTAGAAATTAATATTTACCGTCACCAGTCTCATTCCTCCCCACGTTTAGCTGCTGAAAAATGAGAGTACCCTCAATAATTTTATATGGATTTGAACAGAATGAAATCTCAAGATTCTTTTCAACCGAATAAGGCACGGAATTTTAATATTTTCTATAAGTAAATTCCTTTTCGAGTCTGTCTGCTGAAGAATGAAAATTTTGTCAATGACTGCACCAAGATTTGAACAGAAGCAAAAATTATGAAGCCTCTCAGGCTTCAGCACACTCAGAAATGTCCTCAATTTAATTTTTTTTTTCAATCAGTCTACGCGTGCCATTGTTATTGCTTTGCCGCACCATACTGTGGCACGCGTGCCGCTGGTTGGCCACCCCTAATTAAAATGTCGAAATGCAATTAAAAGGGCAAGTAGATGAAGTTGATATGTAACAATTTTTTAAAATTCTAGAAAAAGCGTTCAAAAATTGTTGTGTATTTTTTAATGGAGTTTTCTCAACAGATAAAACGGGATCATATTTTAAGTTACTAACCATTTTTGTGACTAGGGGGACATGATACTGATGGAATTATAACCTTTATCCATGGTAAAAAGTAAGTTTTAAAAATTGTCACATGAGCCAATATTCTGAAAAGTGCCAATTTGAAATTGAAGTTTCCCAATGAAAATTTTTTTTGCAGAAAAAAATTAATATTAAATTTTAAGTCTAAATTGGGTCTAAATGCCAGAAAATAAAAGGGGGGAGGTCAATGAAGTTATTTACCCCCTCCTTAGAGGGCTTACTTTTAAGCCGTTACAGATCTGATGAGTGTTACAGATCTGATGTTAATATGAATTACAGATCTGATGAGTATTATTGATCTGTGTTTATGCTTTCAGTCTTCATTAACATCGCTAAAAATGATAGTTTCTAACGCAGAATTATAATAGTTCTATTAATATATATATATATATTACCTAAGAAATCAAATTTTATAAAAAAAAGTATTTTTTGAAAATAAAAATGAGCAATAATGTTTTTAAATAAAATAAGTTATGAGATTGCCAAATCGAAGCTAATGAAGCATTTGTTTTAAAACAACACACAACTTCAACTTTTTCAACACACAACTCTTCTGCCTGCTTTTTAAAATTATTTGCAGGAAATTTAATTTATTGATAAAATATTAAAATTTAGCTTGCTTTGTGCATAAACAAGTGTCTCGACTTGTTACATTTGGTTTAATGATCCAGAAGGGCTTGAGTTTGCAAAACATTGCATAACTAGTTTTTTTAGAATTGCTTTGAAGAAATGTTTTGTGTGACATAAGAGCAAAACTAAGCAGTAAATTTTTTTGATAGCAGATGAAACTCGTTTTTCCCCTACAAGCTTCTTTTTTTCTACTAGTATACGGATCAGTATTTTGAGGAGTTTTCATACAATAAACTTGTTTCCTCAATGCTTCAATCTTCTTGTTTTTCTGCTTAATTGTAGTTTTCATTGATTCATTTTCTCTTCATTTTTATGTAACAGAACTTTTGAGTTTGAATAAAATATTTGAGGAAACATACTCTAAGTTATGAAAAATTGAAGCACCAAAAAATAAATAAATGAAATAACAGAAATTAATTAACTGAATTTCTGCAGCATCAATTTTTCTTGTTTTGGTAAACTTATAATACATCATGGTGTAAAGCTCTTTAAAGTTTGATTAACTCTAAAAGCGTATTTTACAGTTTTTTTAATGCTATGATTTATTTAATTACTCTACTGTTTTGTAAAACTCATTCTTTCACCCATAATAAACATTTTCAATATTTTCAGAGGACCCTATGAAAATATGCCGAGAAACAAAGTTTTGTGGGAAGAGAGTTGTGTGCCTGTTCAACACTCAGTCTTTTTACAAAGTGACTTTCACTCCGGAGAAGATCATGCCCGAATACTGTACTCACGTGAACTACGAATTTGCGAGGCTGGATCCAAAAAAATACACAATCATGGAAGGAGATTTGGCACTAGATGTTGGAATGAACTTCATGAATGTAATATTAATTTTTCATATTTTTCTATTACATGCACACTTCTTGCTCTTATGTAGTTTTTTGAGGAAATGTCGCTTGCTAGTAAAATATATTTTTATTTTAATATATAAAATTAAGTGGAATTATTATACCACGATACTTTTTAACTTAATTTATAGTCCTCCAAACTTTATTTTCTTATTTTATGACTATGTAAAGACAGCTTGTTTTTAACAGGTGTTTAGTCAAAATTCTCAAAGCAGACTATTTTATTGATAATATAATTGTACTCTGTTGAAGTTTGGTAAGACCTCATTTGGAGTATGCTGTTCAGTTTTGGTCTCCTTATCTGAAGAAAGACATTAATTTATTGGAAAGGGTACAAAGAAGGGCTACAAGGTTAGTAAATGGGTTTTCTAATTTAGACTATGATTCCAGACTTAGAATGCTTAATATGTATAGTCTTGAGCGGAGGAGAGCCAGAGGGGACATGATTCAGTTGTTTAAATTTATTAAAATGAATGATGTTACGGGGTTAGATTTTCGCACGGAAAGCAGGACAAGGGGTCATTGTTTTAAGCTGTTTAAATCTCAGGCTAATCTTGAAATTCGAAAAAATTACTATTTTAGCAGGGTAGTGGGAACTTGGAACAGCTTACCGGAAGAAGCGGTAAAGAGCAATGGAGTAGATGGCTTTAAGAGGGCCATTGATCTTCATTGGGGTCTTTAATTTGACTAGGACCAGTCAAGTTGGGCCCAGAGCCTGCTGCTGGTCGCCACATTTGTATTTGTATAAAACTACAAGTTTCACAAGGCACCTTTAAGAGTACAACGTTGTAACACCAGCGGCACCCCCTGAAGGGTGCCACTTGACTCCCTATGGTACCTTTAAAGGTGCCATTTGGTTCCATGTGGTCCACAAGGGGCACTTAATGGCATCCCAAGGGTGCTATAAGAAGCCAAACGCCACTTTCAAGGGTGCCATAGGGAGTCAAATGGCACCCTGCAGGGGGTGCCGCTGGAGCTACAACGTTTCACCCTTAAAGGCGCCTTGTCACCCTTAAAGGTGCCCTGTAGTTTTAACAGTGTAACAATCTATTTGCTAATAATTAGAAGCTCGAAACTAAGTTTAATCGTATTGAAAACTCGGGGGGAAATACATGTTTTTCTTTCAAGATATGAATTGAGTCACAAGTAAGTTTTTTGCACCTAAAATTTGTACAGAATTCATGAGTGAAAAAAAAAAATACTTGGATTATTTTCAAATGAAATTGAATCATTTTATTATATTATTTTGTTTGAGTCATTTTGTTTGTGTCATTTTGTTTGTGTCATTTTGTTCAAAAGAGGCTAAGTCATTTTTTTTTATTTCGAAATTTTTAAATTTTTTTAAAACTATCGTTTCAATACGCACTAGTTATATAAGATCAGTCTGTGTTAGTTTTGTAGTTAGAAGAAGCATTAAACTTTTTATTGATAATTTTAAATCAATACATAGTCACACGTTTCTACAAAATGTGTTAGTTTTGTAGCTAGAAGGAGCATTAAACTTTTTATTGATGATTTTAAATCAATACATAGTCTCACGTTTCTACAAAATTTAGAATAGTGTCACTTTTGTTGCCGAAGCTCGATATATCCCATGTTCCTTAAAGGATTAAACAGAGAAAGATTTCATGTTGAGAAGCACAATCTAGAAGGGTGTCAGGCAGCTTATTTGGGGGGGAAAAATCTCATATAAACACTAAGCTGAGTCAATATCGCTAAATGTCGAATGTTACGCACTATCTATCCGTAGGTGAATGCGTCCGTTTGATACATCACGTGTCGTATTCAAAACAAGTGCCCAAAGGAATGAGATTTACGTTGTCACGTTTACTGATCCATTGTCTGAAAACGTCAACTTCAAAAAGGTTTAGTGCTTCTTGTATTTTCTTTCGCTGGATATCTCTTAGTTTAGTCTGGGAATGTGTTTTACGAGAAAATGAATCTCGAGCTGACAGTTAGACAAATAATTATGCTAGAATAGGGTAAGAAATGGTTTTTTGGGATATATAGTTCCAATATCAAAGACATTGTCTGAAAGAAATAAGCCGCAAAACTCTCCATGCGTACATCCGAGTAGATTGATAAGTAGACTCTTTGTTTCAGATGTAATCGTTTTAACTACGTTCAGTCCAGATGGTTCTTGAAACACTTGTCATTTGACTCAAAGTGTTTGGTTTAGTTATAAAAAATTTCATTGCGCGTTTCCGGTTGGGATTCGCACACACATGCACAGTGCACACGCACGCACGCTCGCTCGCGCACACACACATTGAGAGCGAAATCCCGTTTCAATGAATACCAATGCAGCGAAATATCAAATTCAATTCATCAGATATTGTCTCAAACTCCTCATGGTCGCATGTTCAGGCAAGATCCTTTTACGGAAAAATACCTTCATTTAGGCATACATTTACTCATCGTTTAGATATGAATTAAATGCATAAGCAGACTAAAACTTTAAATAAGTTGGACAAGCTAGACATTAAATTTTGTGAATCGGTTAAGTGAATCTACTTTTCAAGCATAAGTTTAATCGGTGCACGTTTTGTTAAGCAGTTGTTTGGATTAGCGGATAGTAGGTAAATATTCAAAAACTATTTTAATAATAATAAAAAGAAAGTTTGTGCTTTTGCACAGCGGAGAAGATGATAAAACCCTTGATTTTAAGAAGAAATTCATAAGGCTAGTATACCAATATTTATTAATGTTAGGAGTGTTATGACAAATGCTTTTACAGAATTGTTATTTAAACAGAGTTGAGCACAAATAACCAAACTTCCATTAGATTGGAAAATCTTGTAGCACTTTCCGTGATACTTAAAAAGAAAATGCAGCATTCCATGTGCCTACAACGTTTACACATTGTTTTAATGATTTCACTAAAAACATTCAGTTGGCAGTTAGCTCTTTTACACAATAGTTTTTATTGTTTGCCAAATGTCTGTAAAAGTACTTCTCTAAATATGACTATTTTTCTTATTTAATTTGAGGCAGATAACTGTTGATTTGAAGACAAGACCTTTTACTGGAGAGACAAAAATAATGCTCGCTCTTGGAGGCTGGAGAGACAGTACAAAGAAATATTCCGAGCTTATGGAAACAGATGAAAGACGAAAGAATTTCGTCAGCCACGCCGTAAAATACTTAAAAGAACATAATTTTGATGGAATGGACTTTTCTTTTCAATATCCCAACTGCTGGCAGGGGGCTATTGGAGTTCAACCAAATGACAAAGAAAACTTCGTTAAAATTTTACAGGTAAGAATTGCCCTTTTTCTTCGCCACCAAAACGTGAATTTTTATTAAATACAGTACTAAACTGAGTTTACGGAAAAGACACAATAGATGTAAACAAAGAAATGTGCCATTTGGCGACGCTAATCACTCGTTTGGCTTGAATCAGAACAAATTGGTGCCAAGCGGAAGGCGAATGCGAATGCCATTAGTTATTTTTTTTTAATTCTGGAACAAATCCCCAAAAGCGCCATAATAGTAAATCTTCTGTTAACCCAGTACTCGGGCTGAAATGTAACAATTAATACTGTGACGTGTGTGACATTTGTTGTGACGTGTGGGACTGCAAAGGAATTTTGTAACGAAACTTAATAAATAATATTTAAAAATAATTTAAAAATAAATTCATGTCAAATACTTTATGTCCCAACAGCAGATGTGCTTAATATGATATGTTAGTACTTTTTTCATTATTAAGTTGATTGCGTTGTAAACAACAAATATATTCTCACTAAGATTTCGTTGAAAAAAGTGAATTCTGAATATGTAGGGGAGAGCGGGGCTAAAAGTTCCGCGGGTAAGTTGTTCCCTTTGAAATAACTCAGCTAAGAAAAAAGATACATGTATTTTGTAAATACGTCGTGAAATAGAATGTTATAGCGCACAAATGGCGGCCATTTTAGCCAGCCCAGTGGCGTCCGGTGTATCAAAAGCCGAGCACGTGCATTACTGATTTACGAAAGTAAATATTTTTGTTTTTGGTGTTTTTGGTCTTTCGCCCTAAATTGAATAGTTAATGTTTAGCTTTTTGGTTTTTTTACATGAAGATAGATTGTGCACCCTTATATCCTACGCTGAAACTATTTATGTTTCGTTATCTAACATATAATTTAATGTTTTAAAGACATGTGCTTTTGGGGCTAGTTGTTCCCTTTTTTTGGGGCAAGTTGTTCCGCGGAACAACTTGCCCCATAAAAATTAGCAACTATCCTGAAGAAACGTCTTGCCCTATTCATCTGAACCAGTGATGCAGTGACTTAATACACATATAAATAAATATTATATGTTACTGTGAAGACCGAAAGTGAGATTTCATCAAACATAAATCCAGAAATATTCAGTCTATCCGATAGATATATATTAGATATAAAATTTTCGAAAAGCGAACCATGTAAGCTATCGAAATATGTTTCATACTTTGATTAAAAAGTCATAATTTCGGAGAATCGTATTAGAAGTTCTAGATAGCTCCCTGTTATAACTGAAGACTGAACCAATTATCTCAGCTTATTAGCTGTTGAAGCTGTTAGTTATTATATGTAATTTTCATTTGTTACACTGTATTAACTGTATTTTACCATATTAATGTGTTATAATTTACTATTTACTAGGTGAGTTGCCCGGCTTTGCACGGTCTACCTTGAGAATAAAACTTTTGTCAAGCAACGCGTGTCTATAAGTCCCGACTGCATTATTAAGTTATTTTGCCGGCATCTAGTGCAAAAAAGAAATCAATCGCCAAAAAAAGTTTTAAATCCCGTCGTAACAGGAAAAGCCTCAAAGCAAAGGTCTCATCAGAAAGATCGAAGAAAATACGTCCTAAAGGAAATTTTCTCGCGCAGCGGTTAGTAATTTCTTTGGAAATTACTAACCGCTTCACCCAGCAAAAAGATACAGGCGTTTTTAAGTTAGTAAAAATCAATTTCAAATTGGATTTACAGAAATCGTCTGTTCTAATTAGCGTGAAAAAAGTAAATGGTAAAAAAAAAAAGTTGAATAAAAATGGGTTGCCATTTTTTTTTCTTGAGCGTAAACTAATTTTCTAAATATGGCCGATTTTAACAGCATTCAGTGGATTTTTCGCAAAATATCGCCAATAGCGCAAAAATTGAACCGAAATTCAAGAAATCATTTTCTTCGGCAAATTTGTCGCCAACTTGGCGAGCTGTCACCAAGTTGGCGTCAAACACTTGGCGACCAAAAGCTTGGTGATATATCGTCAAGTGATTGCGCCAATTCATATCACTTTTGTCTACATTAAAATTAACTGATTTACTCCAAAGAAGGGTAAGCCCCCCCCCCCCGGGAACATTCGAATGCAACCACAAGGGGAGGTACACAACTAGACCTCCCTCAAAGCCAACATATCAAATTAGAATCTTCTACGGTATACAGTTTTTGAGTTACGCGACATACCTACATACGCACATGCATAACATACGTACATACAGTCATAAAGCCGTACATAAAGTCATACTAATATCAACCATTGTTTTTTTAATACAAATTATGTTTTTAAGGAGTTATTCATCTCGCAACGTGGTTAAATTCGAAATCAGCATCGTTATTCATCGTCTTGTTAATATCGGAACAATTTGCCCCAACCACGGAACAACTTGCCCCAAGACGGGGTTAGTTGTTCCTTTTCGGCTTTACTTGCTATAAAATTAATTATTGAAAAACCTTACAAAATACAACTCAAAAAACAGTCTGTATATCAAAGGGACATATAATACTAAGTTTTAACCTCGGAATATTAATTCTAGAACAAAGTTTTCAAAACGAATTTTGAGCTTGATCAAAAAACGGAACTTTTAGCCCCGCTCTCCCCTACACAATAATTTCCAATTTCCACTCTCTCAATTTTCTTAAATCAAATTATCTATGTAATTTTACTAAAATATGCACTTCAACTATTTAAAATCACTTTTGTAGATTTTTTTAAAATCTAATTTTAATATTTTGGACCTTAGGACCACGTTGCTTGGAATGCTCCTGTAGATGTGAAACAGGAACTTCGAGTCTTCAATGCTTTTTTTAAAGGACTAATTTGCTTTGAGTTAAACTCAAATTAAACTACCTAAACATCGTGTTCTGTCCGAAAGATCAAACGTGTTAGATGCACTGCAAAAAATGAACAGTTGTTTTTACAGTATAATACTGGCAGACGAGGTTCCAATTTAAAACTGTAACGGCACAGTAATAAACTGTAACATTAGCAATTTTACAGTTTATTACTGTAAAATCAGCAGTTTTACAGTTTAGTACTGTAAAATAAGCCATTTTTAGAGTTTATTACTAAAATTTAGCTGTATTATACTGTAAATGCAACATTCATTTTTTACAGTATGTGAGTATAATTTCGAGTTTTTTTCAATTCAGACGATAATCTATATACTCTTTTATGGACCTATTGCATGTGTAATATTTCTTTTAATGTTACAGGAACTGAAGCCTGCATTTGAGGCAGAGAATCTAGTCCTCTCAATTAGCGTCAGTGCAGTGAAACGTGAGGTCGAAGCTGCATATGATATGCCGGCGATAGCAAAGTAAGTACTTTTTGTAAAGAGAGAGGATCATTGAGTAAATGTTTTCTTTTAAACAAATAGCACCGTCTGAAATACAATAGCTAACTTAGTAGTTAGTAGAATCATTGGCGATTACCATCAAAAAAAAAAAAAAGAAAGAAGAAAAAAAACCAGTAACAAGATTGAAGACAGTAAACTATGTTATTAAGGAGTCATTGTGTACAGAGTGGCCCGTGGGCTCGATTAAACTATCCTACTTCAAAGTTGTTTACAAAAAATATTTTTTTTGCCCACAAATCGACAATATTTTGTGTGGACCATAATGAAGAGGTGGGATGTGGAAATCCATTGAATAGCCTGAAAGATTTATTTAAATTTTTCTACTCCGGGGAGGGGGGGGGGGGCTATCTTTAATGAATTATACATTTCGCATAAATTTGCAATAGGTAAGAAAATAATTCTTGCTGCAAAAAGGGATCAACCTAACAGCCATAATTTTCGGGCACCGTTTGAAGAAAGCAAAATCTGTAATTGACCGCAATGTGTTCTGGGAAATGTTTACTAAAATGTTAAAGCTCGCTGTTTTAAGGATTAAGTAAATTTCTTAGGTTGCCATGACTTCTGAGACTTTACAAATATCCCCTAACCTAAAAGTAACATTGATTGATGTCTGAGGATCAGGGAGGCCACGGGCTATCTTGTATAATAGCTTTTCCCCGCATCTCTTATTTTTTTTAAGATACAAGCGAAATTTTTGCTGCCAGGTGTCACTGTAAGTGACTTCATTGTGTAGAGCAGGGCAATTTCAGTATGACTTTTTGACTATAGCTCATACCGTTCAGAAGTTATCAGGGTGGCATATCTGCAAAATATCCTATAAGCAGGACGTTAAATAACTTAATAAATATGGCAACGGCGAATTATTTTAAGCCTAAAATATATGTAAACCATTCCAAGTAAGAGTTTTAAGCAGATAAAAATTGAAAAAAATTGTTAAAAAAAAACTTGGGCATAAATAGGTTAACCCATTAATGCCTAGCGTCCCTTTTTAGGGACGGTCCAAAAAAGGGTCTGAATTTCCTCAAAATGAACATTTCAACCAAATAATAGTGTTCAATTAGTACCTTGGTATTGTTTTAATTCGTGATTAACAGATTGCAGTACATAACCATTGCAAAATGTGTGTTCCGTAGCAGTTTTAATATGATCTTTATCAAAAATCACATCGTTCACAATCTCAAGAAAAAAAAGCTAAGTTTTCAGAGTTATTCCCAGCTTCCCAGTTTATGTTGATTGCTGATTTTATTTCTTCTTATAAATAATGTCTTTTTAAATATTATATCGTTGGCAGAGAAAAAAATTAGTAAAAAAAAAGCATGTACCCTCTGGGGTCTATCGTAACTTTTAAGGGACAATGTTTCTTTCCTTAATAAAAAAGTATTTTTGACATGATTTTTTAAAATTATTTTTCCTGTCCATTAAACACTGTTTGTAACCAGTATACAAAACATCTTTTGAAAAAAAAAAGTCAGGCATTAATGGGTTAAAGTTAAAATAAACTAATTAATATGTTGAGGTTTAAACCAATATCCTGAAGCGGAATTTCAGGTTTCGATGGGAATATTACTCACAGCACACGGAGGATAGAAAGCAGCATACAAATAAATTTTCTGCTGAAATTGTTCATTGAAATTAATTTGAATCGTAGGAGATAGAGGCTTAGGAAAACAAATTGACTGGGTGGTTATAAAACAAGTATTTCTGTTTGGAGAAGTCTACAGCTTGAAGGAATCATCCGCTTGCAATAAAAATTGGAACACTCACTAATATTTAAGGGGGAAGAAGGATGGTGCAATAAAAAATTTTAGTTCAAAAATTGCCACTAGGTGGAGTTTTTGAAATTATAATGATACAAAAGAAAAAATTAGCATGTTAAGCCAACGCCTCCTAAATATTAAATGCCTGTAACTTTCTGGTTTTTAGCACAGAGCAAAATTTCATTCTTGGTTCACGATACACTGCCATCTACTAGAGTTATTTGAGAAAGAGAAATTAACGATTGGTTCATTTCTAAATTTAAATTTAAAAATCAACCAATCAAAAAATTTAATTCGAATATCGTTTGGATCCGTCGCTAATAGCTGCAAAATCACATTGGTTCACGATACACCATCATCTACCGGAGTTCTTCGAAAAATTAACGATTGGTTCATTTCTGAATTTAAATTTAAAAATTATCCAATGAAAAAATAACAGCGGCATTATCTGATTGCCGCAAGGTGGCGTTTAAAGTGGAACCCATCTCGACGGTAGCGAAGCAAATCTTCTAGGCATTTAGCATTTAGGAGGCGTTGGTTAAGCTGGGCGGTTTATTTATAAGTGATACCTGGTATATCTAATTCTCGAACAACTTCACGTGCACTATTACCTGCTTCTGGAGTACCTGATGACTCCACAATTGCAGTGGCGATTTCTTCTTATATGGAGAGAGGTGCTGGCTTACACCCCTTCCACATTTTACAGTAAATGATCTAGTCTCCTCGAATTTTTTTCCATTCTTTTCACTACACACTGAGTCAAAGGACCTTTCCCTTTGCGCATTTCTTTCACATTCCTGAACTTACGCAACGCAGACGCAGCGTTTGAGCCGTTAATGTAGAAATGCCTTAAAATCAAAGCGCGATTTGGTAGACTGAGAGGCATCTCGCACTATATTACTGGCAGAAACCACCATCTCTTTAATTTTCTCATGATTACTACAGTGTTAGCATTGTCAGTCCATATTTTAAAGGCTGCAGTGCCACCAATCGGTGATTGTAGCAACTGAATTTTTTTATTGCACCATCCTTCTTCCCCTTCAGGATTAGTAAGTGTTCCAATTTGTATTGCAATCGGAGGATTTCTTCAAGCTGTAGACTGCTCCAAACAGATATACTTATTTTATTACCATCCGCTATATTCTTATCATCGTCAACGTAGTTTAAACTATAAATAGGGCAAATTGTGTTACTGCACAAATTGAACTGAACTTTACGATACGCTGCTTTGTAAATTAAACTGAGGAGTACGAGTTTTGTCTCTAGAAAATTTTATTTGTGAAGGTTTCTGGTGACATTAAGAAGCTTGGAAAGTTCTGGCTCAGTGTTAATTGTATTTTTTGTATTACGCGAAATACATTTTAAAATATTTTCTTTGTATTACACGCTACATATATTTTTATATCCAAAGAGAAGACACTAGAGAGCAGGTTTTTCTGTTTGGGAAGTTTAGAAGGCCTCATCTAAAATGCCTGCCTTCAAAAGCCTAGGTACATGCTGGTCAAATTACCAGTTTTGCAGTTGGTTCAATTTTATTTTGGATTGGCTATTAAATATACTATTAGTTAGCTGCTTTTCATGAAAAGAGTTATTGCTGGTATTTACTTATTCACTTTTAGTCGCGATGACTAAGACCTTTTTATGGAGAGGTTCTTATTATAAACTTCTATTCCACATTTTTAAATGAATGTATCTGCATTAGTTATTCAAAAGGGTTTATTTATTGCAGGACAGTGGACTTCATTAACGTCATGACGTACGACATGCACGGTCCTTGGGAACCCAAAACTGGACACCACGCTCAGTTCAAGTTCAAAGAAGGAGATGATGACGCAGACTTAAATGTTGTAAGCTCATTTGCAATTGCTTTTTTTCCCGCAGTTTGTTGGTATAGCGTCCGGCACAATGAATAGTAGGATACAATAGTGACAGAACATCGACACAAATTGAAAATTGTATTGATGCAAAAATTTAGAACGAAGAAAGATGCATGTGTGGTACATTATTTATCTTATCATACATGCTATTACTTAATTAAAATGAGAAACGGCGTTTAAAAGCACAAATAAGATTAAAAGGGGCAACATGTTTCAGCACATAGAACAGCAAAAGATTGATTACATAGATTATTTAAATTTTTGTGAACATAAAAGTCTTCTAGAAAATCGAATTCACTTACAGTAGTAGGTCTGCAAATGATTTTTGCTTCCGAAAAAGCAAAATTATGCCCTGTGTCCCAGCATTGTTTGGCATTATAAGATTTGTTGAGTTCCTATTTTTTAACGTCGTTTTCATGTTCCTTTAACTGAAAATTTTAATGATCGTCTTGTGTGTCTCACGTATCCGATTTTACATTGGCAATTAATGTAAGAAATGCCCGCCTCTGTCTAGGGTGGAGTCAATCTGGAAAGGCCGTAACTGAGTGGAAAAAAGAGCACTTACTAAAGAATATGAATATTTATCTATTTAACACTGGTGGGTAAAAATGTTTATTTTAATTTTATTTTTAGATATTTTTTACAGGTGCATTCATGCATCCATGAAACTTGGAGCAATTCAGGAAACCTTTTCCCAATCATACTTGTTATTAGCGCGAAACAGAACGTTGAAAAGGGGAAAAAAAAATCTGCGACGTTTCGGAATTATCTTACTCTGTATAAATTGTCCCTCATTGTAATCTTACACTTTGCTGTCGAATTCAGTTGGTAATCAACTGCGAATTTCATACTTTTCCTGATGGAATCTACCCTTTTGCTTACAGGAGGCTGCTATGAAAATATGGGCCGATGGAGTAGGTGATCCCTCAATGTTAAATCTAGGTGTTCCACTCTATGCAAAGACGTTCACGATCTCGGATCCAGCACAACATGGGCTTGGAGCCCCCGCCTCTGGTGCCGGTAAACCGGGTCCCAGGACACTTCAAGGTGGATATATGTCATACAATGAGGTACATTCTTTTTGCACAAATAAAATAACCTCAAAAGTAATGCATGCCTTGTACTTCTGCATGTTCTAAAATACAATATGGATATAATTTGCACGTAATTTAATTATGGATTTGATTAAAAGGTTAAATTTGCATAGGAGTCCACGAAGCTCAGAAAGTCCTTTGAGCTGCCCTAATAACATGAGCTTCACATAATGAACTGTACCGACTGCAGACGAAGAGAGTGTGAATTTACAATATAATATAACTTAAATGAGTCTTTTGGAGTTAAACATAATTCTTTCGAAACTTAAATCCTTATGTTAATGTGTAAGAAGACTGAAATAGCTTTGCTAAAATGAAACTGATGTATCCTACATAAATATTCGGTGTCTCACATTTTCTAAAATTTAGATATACACTTTTATCTTTAACGCCTGTATTCACCAGATAATTTGACTCTCTGTCAGACCCTAGAACCAAAGAGTAAAATTTTCTTGTTAGTTGAAGAAGACCTTGACTTGCGTTTTGGCTGTCTGACTACAGGTCGAATTGCCTGGTAAATACGGGCGTAATTCATAGTGATTTGACAATTTTATCGGTAACGCCTGTATTCACCAGTTTGACTCTCGGACTGACACCAGAACCACAGAGATTGGAACCTTCTTATTAGTTGCAGAAGACTTTGACTTTTGTTTTGGCTGTTGGACTTCAAATCGAATTGTCTTGTGAATACGGGCTTAATTAATAGCAATGAAATTTTGCAACTGCTAGAGTAAAACGTTATTACTGTTTTTAACTATTTTAATTGATTCAAGATGGTTATCTGCAGTTTTTAGCATATAAGGATCAAAGGGGGCCCGATCCAGTTTAAATTTTATAGAACATTTTGATTGTCTGCAGCAATCGCATAAGAAAAAATCAATTGTTTTAAGCTTCTCAAGTCTTATAATGAAAATAGGGAAAATTATTACTTCAAATAGGGCAATAGAAATAGGCATTTAAAATAGTGTATCGGAAGTAACACTTTGTTACTTGCAACAGGGTGAATAGTTTATGGGGGAATCTTGACATTCATTGGCGGTTGATTAATCATTAATCAACAAGCTGCAATCCACACTGTAAAAAATGAATGTTGTTTTTACAGTATGATAAATAATTATTACAGTAATTTTACAGTAATAAACTGTAAAACTGCCGATTTTTACAGTAACAAACTGAAAAATTGCTAGTTTCCAGTAATAAACTATACAATTGCTAGTTTCCAGTAATAAACTATAAAATTGCTAGTTTCAGTTTATTACTGTGCATTTTACAGTTTTAAACTGGAACAACTGCTGCCAGTATTACACTGCTGTTTTTACAGTATAATACAGCTAATTTAATGGTAATAAACTGTAGCATTGTTAATTTTACAGTAATAAACTGTAAAATTGCTATTTTTACAGTAATAAACTGTAAAATAACTATTTTTACAGTTTATTACTGCGATTTTAGTTTTAAACTGAAAACTCTGCTTTCAATATTAAACTGTGAAAGCAACAACTTATTTTTTGCAGTGCATCGGAGATCAGTCTGTTGCTAGTCAACAGTTTTGTGTTTATATTTTTAAATTGCATCTCAACCTTTCGTACTCAACCAGTAAATCTCGATTGCTAACCAGTATGTCAACACATTTTTTCATTCGACAGATATGTGAGGAGCTGAGAAGCGGAACTTGGGGCGAAGAATTCGACTTCGAAGTGGGGTGGTACATCTTCAAGGAGGACCAGTGGGCCTGCCACGTCCCGCCCCAGATGGCGGTGCAGTTCGCGAAGTTCGCTGTCGACAAGGGCTACGGGGGAGTGCTGCTCAAAGAGTTGAGCGGCGACGACGTCGACGGGAAGTGCGACACGCCCTTCGTGATCACCAAAATGGTGGGCCTGGAGTTGGTCCACGAAGTGAGGAGAAGCATCAGGAAGAAAGCGAAAGCCTCACACAGTTTTACTTATGGCTAAATATGTTTACTCAATTGGTTAAGTTTCGAAGAAAGCACATTTAATCATTTATAAGGCCATTAAAAAAAAAAAAAACTTTAGTGTTACATTAACCCTACATTCCATGATTTTTTTGTTTGTCTTTAAAAAAATATGTATGTTTTTCAATGTAATAAGAAACATTGAAAAATTTTTAAAAGAAAATTTTGAGGATAGATGGTGATAATTGCTTTAAAGATACCTAATACGTGCTTTTTATGCTTAAGTTGCCTTATGACTACATTTTGTTGGTCATAAGGAAAAATAGTCCATGTATCCAATAGGCAACGCGATGCAGTGTAGGGTAAAAATTATTTTTTAGGTTGAGATAAGTGGGTTGAGGAACAGAAATCTATTTAGGCAATTAGGTTGTTGAAGATATTTAACCCTCAAAGGCCTGCATGTTTTTGTGCATTTGGCAACGTACCTAATTCAGTTTTTTAAAATAGTATTAAAATAAATTTGATGCTCTGCTGTTGCGTATAAATAATTAAATACACATTAAAAATGGCATTTAATCTATGTTTAGCTTGTATATAGCAGCTTTACTATTCAAAGAAAATAAAAATAATTTGTTTTCTTCATCATTTGCTGCATCTATGTACGTTTTGTTTCATTTTATACGCTTAAGAATGACTGCTTCTTGTTCTTCAACGAAGAATAAATTTTTACCACTTAAACAGTAAGGTATTTGTACAATATTAATCAATGGCTATAAAAAGTTTCTTACGTTGATAACCAATGTTGCCAAATGGTTTGTTAACTATAAACTAAGTAAATTAAAATATTATTTTTATAAGCATTTCCCTTTTTCCAAAAAAAAAAAAAAGAAATGTTAAAGAACGATTTTTATTAACATGATTTTCAAAAGCCGGCATTTCAGGGAAAATTTAAATCTTAGCGCAACCACCTCTTTTTCTGGAGAGAGCTGAGGGGAGTTGTCATTCCATATTTAAACACAAATGCATTATACTTTCTTCGGAGTTAGAAATATCAGCGAATCAGAGGTGGTAAAAAACTTGATTGGTAGACTTGGTACATGGGTAGACTTGGTGGTTAAATAGTTGATAAGAATATTTATTGATCTTGGTGGTAATTGACTTTCGTCTCAAAAGTGACCTTTTACTCTGCCTTAGATTTAATATAAAGTTTGTGCTACTTTAGTTTTTATATGAATTTCAGGTATTTTTTTCAGGTATTTTTCCTAATCTCACTTTACTCAAATCGATTCACTCCACTCCGCGTCAATCAAGATATCAACTCCCTTGTTCACAGAAAAGGTAATCTCCGTACATTTGTAGAGCCTATGAAATAGACTTCTGTTGACGAACCAATTCGTTCAGCTCACTTGTTAACAAAAACGGTAATCTCCGTACACTAGGAAAGCCCGTGTAATAGACTTCCATTGGCGATCCAGTTCGTTCAGTTTACTTGTTAACAGAAACAGTAATCTCCGTACACTTGGAAAGCCTATGAAATAAACTTCTGTTGACGAACTAGTTCTTTCAGTTCACTTGTTAACAAAGACGGTGATCTCCGTACATTTGGAAAGGCTGTGAAATAGATTTCAGTTGACGAATGAGTCCGTCGTAAGTGAGGGGAGTTTACCGTTTTCGTTACCGAATATATTAAGATGCTGATCCTCGTGGAGTAAAACGAAATGCTCTGAGTGTGAAGCGAGAATAGGATGCTAGCTAATTGTATATAGCTAAGTGTGCTTTGATATAAAAGTTTGTGTCTCCTTTAGGCTGCAATTTACTTGTATTGAAAGTTAGTTGTGACTGTGTTGTTGTTATAGACGCTCCCCTGAATATATACAAACATCTCTAGAAAAGTATAGAGGTTAAGAACGTCTAATGGGTTGCTGTACCCCCTTTTTTTTCTAAGAACCCGAAATACCCTATTCAGAACCATAAAAATTTTCCCAGGGTAATTCCATAGCATTCTGTGTTACGTACAGTAGATTTCACAGCTAGATTTTAAGATATTTGTGGTTTTTCACTGTTAAAATGAGTTTACCATTATTTTTTTTCTATTTTTTATACTATTTTCACTGGGAGAAAAATAAATAATATTTGAAATCTGGCTGTGTAATATCCAGTACCTAACATTAAATATTGCAGAATGACCTCCCATTCACTTTGTATAAAGAAGTACATTAAAAAATGAATAAAAAACAATAAATGTTATTAACATAAACCAAATGCTTCAATTTTCAATGCTGTTCATTTTTAAAATGCAACTGTACCTAATCGTTTATTTACTGGTCAGATTACCACTTTTTAAGCTCTTTGCTTTCTTTTCAAGATTGTAGCGAACGTTTTACAGAAAGTTATTCGTCGTGAACAAATTATGTGTTCTTTCTCTAAATTTTTTCTGAAAATTGGTGCTGTGTAAGTGATTTCGGCATACTTATTGGATGTCTGCTAAATTATTTAAGGCACTTTCGATTCATAGTAAACAGTTTTGAAGAAAATTTATTTTCCAAATTACTTTGTGTTCTTAAGCAGAGCAGGTGTTAAAGTATCAACCTACTTTTTGGAGGAAAAAAAGTATGTAGAATGATAATAATTCTTATAGTTTGAGATTGTTTTTAAATTTACGTTGATTTTTATTATACTCTTTAATTGTAGAAGAAACATTAAACTTCATAAGTTAATACTTCGTTTGAAATTTCAGAAAATGAAAGTACAAAAGCAAAATTTTGCTATTAAGACTATAAATATAATAAATATTTTAAATCTGAAGTGTAAGCAAGAAGAGAAGAAATAGAAGATGAACAGACGCAAAACAATTGTTAAGAAAAAATAACACAAAAGAAATAAACGGATAAGATTTTCACTACTTTGTAACAACTTAGCAGACCATTGGACCAGAAATTAAACAGAACTTTTGAAAATTCGTAGTACCACTGAAATCAGGTGCTCCGTATATATATTTGGAGCTGCGCCATCTGTTGAGTAACCGGACTACTGAAGTGGCAGATCGTCTGCTATATTAGTACCGATAAAATTGTACTGTAGTAATATGACAACAAGATAATAAATATGACAGCAAGACAGTTGAGTTTTCATGTCGACAGAATTTGCAAGTTGTTATATGATTGTAAATATTTCAAATAAACATTTTTAAAAATGTTGAGTGTTTTTTATTACCCAAGGATATTGAAGACAATCCTTAATCAATTCGTCGTTATTGCTACTAACTCAAGATGTATTTTATTTCCTTGCTTTGTAGCTGACAATCCCAAGATACTTTTAGTACAGTGACCCCTCTTTACATCGCTCCTCGTTATATCCCTCATTGGGATGTATCGCGCTTTTCCTTTGTCTCCCGAAAAAATTAAATTTTTTTTAAAAAAGATGTTTTTACATTTAACACAACACAAAATAAAAAGGTTATGATTCTCTGAAAATGTATTTTCTTCATTTAATAAATGAACAAATCGAATATGTTTTCCATGCATCTAAATTTATTGCTTTTTCGATTCGTGTTCCAAGATAAAATAATTGGAATATTTTATTTTAAAAGAGTAACAGTTAAGCTCATGTTCTTTCTATTAAGAAAAGCGTCAAATATGAAGATAAAATAATCATTTTGCAGGTCCACACGTCTTTAATTTGTACATTTAATGAACAGTTTTCCATAATGACAATGCTTGTATAGTACGGCCGATATAATATCTCTATTAAAAATGATAACTTCCATCCATTACTTAGAATAATGATTTGTTCTAATGATACGTTACTTAAAAAAATTAATATCACCGTTGTATTTTTAAAGCTCACGTTCTTTTCATTATGATTTTATTAGTTTCACTTGTGGGTTTGTATGTAACTCTGAATAAAAGATAAAATTCACGTTCTTTACAAATATAAAAGTAACTGCATCTAAAAGCTGACTTTATTAATACTAAAGGCTAAACTATATTGCATGCTGATGTGTTCTAAGTGTTTCAGTTGTTTGCATGTAACTCTGAATAAAAAATAATTCACGTTCCTTACAAATATAAAAGTAATATATTTAATACTGAGCAAATATTTAGAAGAGTGCCAATTTGAGTCCCAAGTGAATTTTTACTAGTATTTCAATAACTAGCTAAAAAAATAATTTTCCCCAGAAAGAAGATAAGTTTTGCTTTCATTTCATCTAATAACATCAGAAAAAAAAATTTTTTTTTCGTCAGAAAATATTGTTTTTATACATTCAAAATCAGATCGGTAACGTGTCCCAAGTAGCAAAGCTTAGCATGTAAACAGGTCATGCGCACTTTCTAACTTCCCAAAGAAATGCACTTGCACAAAAAACGATTCTATTTTTACCCCTTTGTTAATATTTTACTTCATTTTTGTTTTAATCGATTCCTAATTTTCTAGCCGATGCGAAATAAGCGTGTCCCTAGTTCCGCCGTCAGAGCGGTAACAATAACTTCCGATCTATGTTTAGGCTCCCAAAATCATTTTCTGCACCTATACCACGTGATGCTGAGTACCTGTTGGGATGTTTTAAAAATTTGCATTTCTGCATCTAAAATTGTAGGTAAGATTTTTTAAAGTGATTTTATAAATGTGTGTCATTTAAGTCATCAGATCGGTAACACGCGCTAAAATGCGCAGTTTTAATTATTTTGCAAATTATTTTATATATAAGTATAGTCCTTTATTACAAGTGAAAAAACCACGTGTTTGATTTTGGTTTAGCGCGATCGACTCGGAAATAAAAAAAAAAAAAACTTTGTCAGTTTGTCAGATCGGTAACAGTCAGAGCGGTAACATTGAAAAACAGCGAATATGTTACCGAAGTAACTCACACGTTTTAGAATTATTAAAAAGCAAAAATCGCAGGTTTTAGCCATATATATTGAATATTTTTGTTCTTAAAAAATGAAAAGCAATTAGTTTTAATACAATTGCTTCATTTGTGGTTTGTATGACCTGATAATAGAAGTTAGTAAAATAAGAAAAATTGACACTGCAGAAATTAAGTCAATTAATTATTATTATTTTATTTATTTATTTATTTATTTTTTTTTTGGTGCTTCAATTTTTCATAACTTCGTTAAATAACTAGATAATAACTAGCATGCTAAATTTGAATTTCTGATCAAGAAATTAAATTTCCTGCAACTAATTAAAAAAAAGCAAGCAGCAGAGTTGTGTATTGAAAAAGTTGAAGTTGTGTGTTGTTTCAAAACAAAACAAATGTTTTATGAGCTTGGATTTCCTAATCTTATAATTTATTTTGTCTAAAAACCTTATCGCTCATTTTTATTTCCAAGAAATGCTTTTTTATAATGAAATTTGATTTTTTAGCTAAAATATATATTTTAATATAATTATCTTAATTATATGTTAAAAATGCAAGGAAATGATATCATTTTTAGAGATGTTAACGAAGACTGAAAGCATAAACTCAAATATGTAGCTCATATTAACATCAGATCTGTAACACTCATCAGATCTGTAACGGCTTAAAAGTGAGTAATCTAAGGAGGGGGTAAATAACTTCCTTGACCCCCCCCCTTTTTTTTTTCTTGCATTTAGACCCAATTTAGACTTAGAATCCAATATTAATTTTTTTCTGCAAAAAAATTTTTTTATCAGAAAACTCCAACTTCAAATTGGCACTTTTCTAAATATTGGCTCTACTACTATTAATACTAAAGGCTAAACTATATTATATAAACTATATCAAGGCTTCACTAGATAGCGTTTTATACAGGCTGTTTCATTTGATCAAAATCCTTGGGATAAAAACGGTGGTCATTTTCTAGCGACATCTATCGAATTTTATGGTAACTAACATTAGATACAAATCAGATAAATAAAGACAAAATTAAAAGTTAATTTGTTGGCGACAATTTTATAATTTGGCATTCAATTCTATTTTAGTATATTTTAACGTCATTGAAAAGCTTGTTTTATTTGTTGGTTTATTGTGCATTTTAGCGGCTTTTTTTAATTAGTTAGCGAATTATTTTTCATTTTAATTGATTTTAATTATTAATAACTGTGAAACGACACTGGCACTGCAGAGCGATAAATGGCGAATCTATTTGCTAAGCGAGCCAATACTACCAACGGGTTGCCATATAACTTTTTAAAATTCAGTCCACAGTTCGCCATGATACAGTTGGTCGTATAAAACGTTTGGTTGTATATCTTTACCTGAAAAGGGAATTTATTTCCCCTAAAAAGCAGTACTAATAAGGCCTTCGGCATCAATTCACTGTGTATTCTACTTCAGTTAGCTATATCAATATTTTTTAACCCTTAAAGATAGGATAAACATCGCTTTTTACAGCAGAAACAATATGCTAATAAATGTAAACAAACATTTGGGTGGTCCTTGCTCAGCGCTCTCTAGCGGGCAAATCTTCACCATTGATGTTTTGAGTAATGATACAGCCTGTATAAAACGCTATCTAGTGAAGCCTTGACTATATTACTAAAAACATGTTGCTGCATTATAACTGCATCTAAAAGCTTATTTTTTAGGTTTTTAAAACTAATTTAAAGATTATTTGTTTTAATGAAATAGTAGGCTATGGGGTGAACGAAAACTGACACTTTTAGCATCATGCTGTGAAACTTTCAGTCACCACCTCGGGTACAAATGCAAGCCTCAAATGTACTGCATTTGCTCACGGAAGTGGTACTTCATTATTTCAAAAGAAACTGGTTCTGTGTTGTAACAGCTGTGGTAAAAGTCCCCAACCGTGTAGATGCGATGTACAGTTCCAAGTGTGACGTCTCCAATTTTTCGATTAGGAAGAGCAAAGACATAAATCTTTCTTCCGAAACACATCCAGCCTTACATCTCGAAAGATTTTGCGGAGAATCTAAGTCATTGCGAATGCCTAGTAGCATGGTTTGATCTTAAAGGTGGAAGCCATTTTTTCTAAGGGACACGATAATTGACTAGGAGTACTAAATATTCAGATTACGGAGAAAATGACTTCATACGGGGCATCTTTCTTTGTGCTTTTGGGTATTCATTTGCTGATGCTGTCAATTTTACCACGTAAGTGTCTTTTTTTCATATTTTGCAGTTTTTTGATGCATAACGCAAACAGTTTTTTTTTCTGTTTCTTCATTTCGTTACTTGGACTGATACACTGCAAAAAATTAACTGTTGTTTTTACAGCACAAAACTGGCAGCCGAGGTTCCAATTTAAAACTGTAAAATGCACAGTAATAAACTGTAAAACTAGCAATTTTACAGTTTCCAGCTGTGAAGTTAGAAATTTTAGTTTAATGCCATAAAATTTAGCTGTATTATACTGTAAAAACAGCAGTATAATACTGGCAGCAGAGGTTCCAGTTTAAAACTGTAAAATGTACAGTAATAAACTAAAATTAGCAATTTTACAGTTTAGTACTGTAAATTAGCAATTTTACAGTTTAGTACTGTAAATTAGCAATTTTACAGTTTATTACTATAAAATTAGCTGTCTTAAACTATAGAGACAACATTCATTTTTTACAATGTATTGTTACTCGAAAAGCGTGGCAAGCAAGGATTTGCTCAAATTGCTCAAGTAAAGAGGAGTGAAACTGTTGATCATGCAATCGAAGTCTTTTGTAGTGATTCATCCTTTTCCCAGCAGGAAGTCAAATTGGTTTTATTAGTATTTAGGCGCCAGTATTATGTAATATTGGAGCACCAGTAAAGGAAACTTTTAACCCTTTATGTCCCAAATTAACCCATTTATGCCCAAGTTTTTTTAAACAGTTTTTTCCCATTTTTATTTGCTTTAAACTCTTACTTGTATCACGAGACGCGGAAGCGTCCCGCCCCGCCAAGAAAACTAAATATAAGCCGCCAAGAAATTTCCGTCGCCAAGAAAAATGTAAAAGAGCGACTAAGGACTGTTTACGCGAGTAACCAAACCGGGGTTTTCACCCCTCTGTATCTCAGCCCCATAAAGATCCCTAGAGTTGATTTTTGGTATACTCAATCTCCAGCGGCCCTTGACGGCACATACTAAAGCAAAACATCCAGGACCCTCAGGGGGAGGGGTGATATATGTTATAAAATCGCTATTTTTCGCACTTTTTAAAAATTGTTTGACAGGGGTCCAGACTAAACGGTAACTCGGATTGAGCTCTGCTTTTGCACCCACATTTATTTTGTCCCAAAGCTCGGCATAGGGGTTTTTCGACCCCCACCCCCCACCCCCTCCCCCCTCGTTTTTATTTTCCGTATCTTTTCTCCCCGGGGGTTTTTAGTGTTGATTCTTGGTATGAATATTCTCGATGAGACATTGAGGACGTTTTCCCAAAATTTACCCCCCGGGGTCATCGCACCCCGGAGTTATTAATGCTTAAAATTGGTCCGATTTCTATCTACTAGCTCTGTTCAACATCTGAGCATTTATGTTGTCATTGTTCGGCGACGAGGAAAGAAAACTCAATGATTTATAATTTCATCTGTTGCCAGTTTCTATTTGTTAACAAATAAAATATTTGTAAATTTTATTGCATAAGGCTTTTAAAAGGGATCTTCAATGTAGTTCATTTTAATATGAGATCGGCAGTAAGGGTTGGGTTTTTTTTTTTTTTTACTTTTAATTTAATCGTAGTATTGTTAGCAACTAGTTTTTTGTTTTGCGTCGGTTCGGGTGGTACATTGTGATTGATTTCAAATTTATCCTAGACTGAAGAAGATCCTTGAACTTTTGCACCAAATGCATGCCGCCAAGAAAACCACATATGTCGGACCGCCAAGAAAAATGGTGAAGGGAAAAAAAACATGCAAAGTAAATTTTGAAGAGAAAAAAAAACAGGCAAAGAAATAATATTAATGCAAAAACATGTGATATCTCCCCAAAAACAACAGTGTTGTAAAAAAATCCCCCGCCAAGAAAACCTTAAATACTCAGCCTTAAAAAGTTATGATATCGAGTTTTCCCGCCAAGTTTGTGCCAAACTACAACTAACCTGTATGTATAGTTCTTTTAAATTGTTTTCAGTTTTGCCAGGCGGGAAGCTTTGTCTTGTGAGATGGTTGCTTAATGAGTTTTTTTACAACACTGTTGTTTTTGGGGAGATAATAGTTTACATGAATTTTAGGCTTAAAAGAGTTCCACGTTGCCATATTTATTAAGTTATCTAATGTCCTGTTTATAGGATATTTTGCAAATGTGTGAGCAAAATACGACCTTACTTGGTTTTACTTTTGCAAAGTAACATTACAGAAGGCATCTCTGATCAATTTCTGCAAATCATTTTAAAATAGTTTAATTTTATGAAAAATAAGTTCGCCAAAAGAACTTACTTTCTGTGGCTCCCCATGCTGGATCGTTGTTTGACTGATTTGTCTGAAAATAGTCAATAATTAAGCTCTGATGTCCAAATAGTGTCTCTAACTGGTTTTCTATAGAAGAAGGTCTAGTTAACTCGTGAAAAACAGCTTTAGTAAAATGATATACCCATTACCCCCATTTGTATGCAGTAACTAACAAGCGTCCCGTTTTTAGGCTACTGGGTATAAATGGGTTAATTTAGCAAATTTTGAAAATCAGTAGGGTCTAAGGCCCCCTACGCCTTAGGGCCCCTAAGAAAACTGTTTCCGATTGCAGGTACCATCTGTCGGCCTCTCAGCAGAGTACAAGGAGTGGTACTTAAAAAGCTTCAGCATGATTGCAGCCATTTAGGATTCATAATACTAAATTAATACAAGCGGGACTTCTGAGTCCCGTCGGGGCATAAAGGGTTAAAGTGTTTTTGATATTATTTCAAAATGATGCTAAGAAAACTTCTGCTTTTTTTTCATTATTAGCATGGGTCCACAAGAGTGCAGATGTCATTTACGTCTTCGATACATGTGGTTGCATAAAATAATCATACCGTTTTTTACTGAACGTAGCATCAATGAGAGTTTAAGTGAGTACTGTGTAAAATCGGAAACACATTTCCACGGATATATGAAGATAAAAATCAGTCCAGAAAACCACTTGTTATGTGATGTTTTTAATGCTAAATTCAATAAAAATGATATAATTTGTTTAATCCTTATCATGCATTGAAGGGTTAAAACCAAATTATTGCAAATAAGAAATTATTGATATCAAATGTAATTTTCTTTACCGTCCCTTGTCCTCCATTTTTTTTTTTTTTTTTGCAATTCAGACAAATCAAAAACATAAATTAGTAAAGACCATTATCTTGGTTTATTATTGAATTTACACTATTTCATCTTTTCATACATCGTTAAAAACAATTCAAATGCCATATTTCACTGCAGAAATAGAATTTGAATCTTATTTTTCAGTCTTCCATCATTTTCATCCCTTAAGGATGTTATGCATGAAAAGTAACCTTTTGCGTAAATATAACTGCTACTGTTAATTTCAAAAGCTTGCATTCAGCTGTACGTACTACATTTTGGACGTGCAATTAAAAAAATTCCATACGTTCCTTTCAATTATTTCTAAATTTGTTAAGTAAGTTTAAATTCCAATATTTTTATCAAAATCTTTTGAAATAATAGGTTTAATTATGAAAGAATTACGTCAGTCCTATTTCTTCAAACAAAAAAAAGTTCTCTAACCATCTGTAGTTAATGTTGGTCATCATATATAATACTTGTGTTTGTCAGTATATTGAATTTTTTCACATTTCCTTTCAAAATAATGTACCCTATATATATATATACATATACTTGAGGACATTTTTATCCCAATGTTTAATATTTTTTGTAAAAGAGAAGGAAATAGCATAAAAAATGAATATTCTGAGAATGTATAGCTTCAAACAAAAATCCTTAATTTTTGAGTAAAATTATTAAAAATTGATGTGGTTTTGGAAAAATATAATATAACTTACTTAACGAAATAAAATTTAACCCATTAAGTCTTTTCAATGACGGTACACAATTTGGAATACACACTGTAAGAAAATTTCAAAACGTCACTCGTTATTATTTTCGGATAACGTTACGGGATTTCACTAGTTCTCAGTGAAAAGCAAGTTATTTGAGAAAACGTTTCCCAAATCGTTAAAAGTTTTATTCATCTTTTATTTTCACTGTCGTGAAATTTTTTTTCAGCTACTAGTCTGAAAATGTATACAGCTTTTCATAAGGTATTTTGCCTTTAGCTCAGCTATGGCCCATCCAGACTGACTGACTGAAATGTATTTGCTTGTACGGTTCTATATCTGCTTAGCTTCGGCCATATTTGCCGTACGAGCTATTCTGTCAAATCAGGAAGGTGCTAAGACACTAACTATAAACATACCTTAGTTTTCTCTGAAGTTTCCTGATTTATTCCAGAGGAATATTTCTGAATTCTTTAAGAAAACTTCCAGGATAATTTCAGGAAGGTTACTGACTTCATGCGGGAAACTTTCCTGTTACTGGCAGAAGGAAAGCACTTTAGCTGTCCATTCTTTTCCAGGAGCGATTCGATTGATTTTAGTTTACTGAATTAAGTGGTTTTTAAAAGTTGCATAACCTGAAGTTTCAACTTTATTTCTCAAATTATTCTACTAGCAATATTTTTTTTTGTAAAATACGACATTAAATAATAAGCAGTCAGTTAGTTATTTTTAATTACTATTTATCTAGTTTTAATTTTGTCGCTAGCGGATACAATAATTACTTATTTTATGATGGTACATCTATATTTTATACATTTATTTAACATCATCATGCATGTAATTATGCGTGTGACAAGTAGTATTTTAACAAACAACTTTGTGCATAATTTTTCTAAATTTTGGTCTGGTAATTTTAAAGATGCTTGAGGAGAACTTACTGAGAACTACTTTTATACTAAAATTTCTGATAATTAAACGTCGTTGATTGATAGCATAACACCTTGAAATCTTTAGAAAATGTTCAAATAAAATGATAAAAGAACCTGTTGCAATATTTAGAAAAACGTATTTCAGTGTAGCAAGTAGTTTGTGACTTCCTTTTGACCTAAATGTAGCATTTAATTTGGAGAAGAAGACGCAAACAAATTGAATAAATAAATATAGTCGATGAGTTGTTGGGCAAAAGCCACAATTTCTGCGAGGATAAATAATTTGCCTCTTCGTCTACAATATTATTCCGTACTTATACATTGCATGTCTAAAACTGTATTTACATACTGTTTGCAACTGAAATTGAAAGCTTCTTTGACTATGATATACAGTCGAGCGTCGATAATCCGGATTAATTGGGACCGGACCCCATCCGGATTATCAAAAAATCTGGGTTTCGAAAAGAAGGCTATTTTTCAGCTTTAAAACTTTCGAAACGTAACTGAAACCTTCCTAATTTACTAACATCTGTATGTCCACAATTACAGTAGGAAAATACAGTTCATGAAAACTGCCTTGTATTACTCGGTACTGTATTTTGATGGAACTAAAACAACACAGAATATAAACACAAAATGTGAAGGTGAGTTCAGGTACCGTAAAGTCGGGTTATTTGGACCCTAAGGGGTTACTTGAGCCCATTACAGTAAAATGATAAAATCTAGGTTTTTTACTTATTAGTTGAAGACTTGCACGTAGTTCCTCGTTTCTCCTCTAGATAGAAGCACTCTGCAGTCTCTAATGCTAGTACCAAACCCAGATTTTATCATTTTACTGTGGGCTCAAGTAACCTCCTTGTGGGTCCAAGTAACCCGACTTTACGGTACAGTACAGTAAAAAACAAAACAAATAAAACGAAGCCGTACAGTATGAAGTTAAAAAATATTAGACATTTTATGCATCGTCAGGGCTTTTAAAAAATTCTTTAATTGATTTCTGTACTGCAGAAACAGTCGGGTTTGACAAAGAAATAAAGCCGAAATGAACGTCTCCCGATATATATTCGGGTACAACAATATGATGCACTCAAAAAAAAAAAAAAAAAAAAAACCCGAGTAATACTCGGGCGTGACATTTTCGAAAACCAGCTGTGCCCGAGACTATCTCGGGCATGAGAGTTAAAAGGTTAATAATGCGAAACATTCGTCCAAAATGTTTCTCAACTGTTTATCAATCTAACATTCGATGTTATTTTTTAAATATAGTTGTGTATTTATAACGAAAACATAACTGCTATATAAAAAAAAATTTCGTAAAAAAGCCTTTTTTTTTAATTTAAACTTATGACTAGCTCCCTGTCATACTTCACATTGCTTATACTATATCAGCAAAATCATGAGAACACTTTCAAAAATTCGCATTTTTGCGGATTTCTCGAGAAATAAGAGATTAATTGTTCTGTAACTTTTGTCTCATGAAAGCTGATATTTCCCAATAAAATTTAATTTCCCCTGCATTTAAGGGACAAAAAGTTTTTTGACCATCCTTCATCATATAAAAAGTTAGGAATTGTCCGTTAATTTCAGAAATGAAGTTATATACATGTATTATGTCTCTTCTTCTGGTCGTCGGCGTGGAGGGGGTGGGGGCACTGTGTGTGTTCGTGTGTCAGTGAGAGAGAAAGAATGTGTGCCAATGTGTGTATATGTGTGTGGTAGAGAGAGAGAGAGAGAGTTTCCAAAAGAAACCTGATTTTATACTCAGTTTTTAATGTGAAATCTAATTTCGTTAAGTCTTGGGGAAAAAAAATTACGACAGTTTTTAGATTTGTGACCTTGATGATGAAAATTAACCCTTCAAAATAAATATTAAAAACAACGAGCTTAAGTTCCTCTTATCGTCATGGTAATCATCAAAATCAAAGGATCAAGTGAGGTTAATAAGCAATCGTCATTGCTTAAAAAATATCAGTCTTGAAAAGAATCAATATTTTAAGTTAATTCGTTTTAATGGTCTTAACACTACATTGTACTCGAAATATTTATAATATGTTATGATTACTATTTTTTCTTCAGGTACATCAATTATGGAGGTCAGGTGGGGCGGGGGGGAGGGTCAGTTGCCCCTTACCCTCGGGTTTGAGAAATCAATGTATTTACCCATAAGTAGGCGTGGTTTTCGCTATTTTCCGATGCAATTACATAGTGTTTGCACATTTTGACCCCCCCTTACCCCTGAAAAAATTTGAAATGACGGGCCTGTTTGTTCTTGTAAACCAAAATAATAGTGCATATAGTTGAAATTAAAATTTTTTAAAAATTTCAACTATATGCACTATTATATGAAATATTTAATATTCCTACTAACTTGAATTTTTTAAAGATGTGCATCTATTCACAATACCGTTAATAAAACATTTTAAGGTTGACTACTATTATCGCCGAGATAAGCGTGTTGCAACTTCCCAGATTACTTGTATTTAAAATGTGATGAATTGGCCGTAGTATCATTCCATGAACGAAACAGAGTTTTTTTCCCCTACGCCTCCAAATATTGACTCTTTTCGTGATAGTAGAAAATATTTACTCTTGCTACTTTCCTCCAATCCAATTTACTAATATGAGTGAAATTGGCGAGTTCTAACTGCTCAAACATGTTTTCAGGGAGCAAAACTTTCTAGAAAATGTGGAACGTTCACAGAATGGAGTATTTATGTTTTTATTTTGACAAGAAAATGTAATGAACATAAAGCGGAAACTGCCGCTTTAAAAAGCGTATTTGTATAGCTGTAGGGCTTATCGGTGTTATTTCTCACTTCTATTGCTGAGTAATTGTTGTGAATGTAAACATAATTTTTTCACACAGCACTTCAATTTGAGTTGTAATGCATAGTAACAAGTGTTAGAAGATCAGATTTTAAAGAAAGCGTTGCTCTTTTATAGCAACAAGAAACTTTTGTCCTAATTGAAAAGCAGGAAACTTTACCCCCTTTCACTTCACCCAAAACTTAATATTGTTAATTTCTAAATATTGTACTTTAAGAATATTGTCCTAGCCTTCCAGATGTTTTTTGTGAAATTTCATGAATTAAAACATTTTAAATTCCGTTTAAATAAATATTTATCTACAGAGCAAAAACAAAAACAAAAACAAAAAAAGGTTAAAAATACTATATATATAAAAAAAACACGCTTTTATACCAACAAGAGTAAAAAATAACTTTTGAAAGTAAAGAATGTTCAGCAGCGAGAGAATGTCCCATAGTAAAGGATGACTTAATTTCTTTGATGAAACAGGAATAAAAAAAAAAAAAAAAAAAAAAAAAAACTGACGAAGCAGTTAACTTTTACCTAAAAAAAAAAAGAGGGGACACGGAGGGGTGGGGGGTGACGTAATGTCAGATATCTCAATTTTTTTTTTTCTCATCACTACCTATTCATTGATACAGAATCCTCGCAAAAAGTAAATACAGAGCACCCCACGCTTTTTATGCATCAAAGTTGCTTGGCCAGTTTTTTTTTAAAATTCCTCTTATTTTAAGCCCCCAAACTTTTTACTTTTTTTTTAAATAACTTACATAGGACAGTTTAAAATATAAAAATATCCATTAATAGTTTTCTTACATATTTTAAAACTATTCTTTGTAATCTTTAGTGAAAATCATAGAGCAGAGTTTTTCTGTGTCAACTCAGATTATGATTGTGCAGAAAAGTAAAAAAATGTTAACTTTTAGGTAATAGAGACGTAACCTTAGGAGTTACGTCTCTTTCTCTTTCCGTTTATCATGAAATCTTACCAGATTTTGAAAATAAGTGTTCACTACATTTGTCACATGTAGTGAGCGAACCCCTAGTTCTGAAAAGTACTTTCTTGCTCATTGGGATAGGTTAATTCATTCAAATTAGGGCTTAAGGAAATATAATATTCAATTTCTCTTTTTAGCCTACTTTCCCGTTAAAAATAAAAGAAAGACGAAAAAAGTATTAAAAGTAGCTTAATGCATCGAAAAAATATCGCCAAGTCCAAAAAATATCGCCAAGTTAAAAAAAATATCGCCAAGTCCAAAAAATATCGCCAAGTTAAAAAAATAAAGAGGTAAAATGAATATCGAAAAATTAAAAATTTGAAAGTAGGGTATTGAGATGGGGAATTTGTGTGTCTGTCGGTCGGTCTGTCTGTCTGTCCCCCCCTAATAACTTTTGAATGAACATTCCGATTTGGACAAACTTTTTTTTGTTGGAAAGATCTCGGCGAGTACAGCTCATTCCCATATTTGATTTTTTGATTTGAACAATTTTTGGTTCAACTTTGAGCCGTTCAAATAACCGGTCCCGCGATACTAACTTTTTAATGAACAGTCCGATTTGAACAAACTTTTTTTTGTTGGAAAGAACTTTTCAAGGATACTTCATTCCCGTATTTACATTTCCGATTTGAACAATTTTTCATTCAACATTGAACCGCTCAAGCAAGCTGTCACCCCTAATAACTTTTGAGTAAACAGTCCGAAAAAAATGACTGACTGTGCAGACGATTTTTTGTTTATTTATTCATTTGTTTTATTGAATTTATTAATATTATTATTATTATTTTTGGCAGACGATTTTTTTTGTAACAAAAATGTTTCATTCACTAGGGCATTTTATTCTTAATTTATATTTAACAACTGGCAACGGATTAAAAGTGAAATTCGAGACATTTTATCAACGGACGAGTTTTTTTTTCTTTTTTTTTTCTTTCTTTGATAAAATGTGTTTTGATGTACTTTGTACTTTTAATTTTTTTTTGAAAACAATTGAGGAATTTTTCTACGGAAGAACTGTAACAGTTACATTCTTTAAAAGGTGCGACAAAACTTTATTTATTCATTTATTTACTTTTTATGTGTCTATTTCATCTGATGAGAGAGGTATATTTTGCTTTTAAAGGTATGTTTGACATAATTTTTAGTCTTAGATAATCAAGAGAATAATGATCAGATGCTAGAATGCCGATGTCGATGTACGGGAAAGTAGGCTCGTTTAGTTCTTGACAGAACTTCTTGTTTCATTATGAGCTGGGATTTTTGCTTTACTTGGTGGTTGGCTTGCAATTTCGTTAGTATATGCAACAACGAATTTTGAGTTCGAAGGAGTGGAATAATGATGATAGAAATATTTTTTTCAGGCCCTTGCGTTGGTTTTGTGCTGATATTTTTACCTGGGTAGTTGAGTTTTATTTCATTGTTGTGTCCTTTACTCGAATTTTGTTGAAGATGACCAATTTGAATCTGATATGAAAAATGATTGTAACGGAATATCATGCTTATGGTTTTGAAATGATAAAAAATAGGTTTATCCAAATTTTGTTCAAGAGTGCCTTTTGCGGTCATCGATAAAGTCTTGATTTATCTAAACATAATTATACTTTTTTCAGTTGGAACACCTTCAGATATTTAACAGTTCTAATAGAGAAATATGTTTTATTGTTGCTAATTTTGGTAAATGTAAAAATAATAAAAAGTTATGATACAATTCCACTCTTAATCATTTCAATTAATTTATTTTTTCCCTTATTTATTTGATGAGCTTTATGAACTAATGCCTGTAACGGATGAAAAAGGTGGAATTTTTTTTAGAAGCTCAAATATAGATCTCTGAGCTTTAAAATGTTTGGTTAAGGAAATACAATCTTTTTGACAGTTTTTTGTTCGAATAAGGCCGAATATTTTTAAAGTTTGAACTAATGTTAGCATTAAAAAAAAAAAAAAAAAAATTACTCCGAATCCGTTTTTAAAATCTTTAATAATGTATATTGAACTCTTAATCATTCAAAATTGTGCCTTGAATTCCACCTGTGCTTTGTTTTCAAACAAAAACAAGTTAATCATTCGGCCTTGATTATATTCGGTATTCGGAAGAATCACTAGGGTCAGGTGGGGGAAAGTGGGTCCATGGGGGAAAGTGGGGCTATTTTGAAATAAGCCAATTTTCTCTTTTCTGATTTAAATATTTTGTTGATTCTTTTTGTAAGACATAAATTGAGATGATAGCGAATACTTTTATGTTAGTTTTAGAACATTCTAAGCAAATTAAATGCTTACAAAGCGTTCTTTTTTGCTTATTTAATGTGATATCAGATGTAAGAGTTAGGTGTTTATGAAAGTTCCTCTACAATCATTATTCATTGGCAAATGCTATTAATTATGGTATAGACTTGTAGTAGAACATTTAAGGATCAGCCCTACATAAAGACATAAAACTAAAGTTTATAATACTATTTATTATGAGGTGTTTTCTGAGGTGGGGTAAAGTGGATCTATGCCTGAACTTTCCTGGGGGTTTACGATGACGCTACACATTGAGTAAATTGGTGCTATTTTTATGATTTATGTGCTTATTTTTTATTATCTTGCTAAAATTGGCTTTTATTCTGTTAAATTACATGCCAAATTTTACTTGCTTGCTGTTTTCCCTGCTTTGCCATCAGTTTAACATGATAGTCTATGAGCTTGGCTAGAAATTGACAAGATATCGCCAAATTGGCATCATTTTGGCGACTTATTTTGTCACCAAATTTGGCGACATTTGACTCTTTTTCGAACAAAAAAAGTTGCAGACTGTTATGTAATTTTTCAGCGTTGTGAATGATAGCAAAATGAATAAAACTGATGACATTGTTTCATTCGTTAAATAACAGATTTTTTTTTTACATTTGTACCTTTAAATGAAATTAAGGTATTTTAATTTCATTGTAAACATTTGTCAAAATCACTATTTGCACATTTTTATTAAAATGTACACAAATTTCTGAATTAGACCCACTTTCCCCCACAATGGGGGAAAGTGGGGCTATCAACACATGATGTTTTAAGTGTACCACTGAGAAAAAACAATCCAACAGAGTAAAACGGTTCTGCTTCATACTTAACCTATATGAACCCAATGTATATAAAATGCATTAAAAGTTTCCTTAAAATTAATTTAATCATGTGATTTTGGGACTGTTTCTAAAAAAAGCTCGATTTAAGCCCCATTTTCCCCCACCTGACCCTATTCGTTGCATCAATAGTCTTTAGGTGACCACCATCAGAGTTGAGTAGCTCTCACTGGTCCCAGTGAATATATAGCGGCCTTAGTCTGAGCTAGACTGAGAATTTTAGAGCTTATATAATTTTAATTTTAAGCCTCAGTAGTTTTTTGAATTTCATTTCGAAGGCAAAAAAAAAAAAAAAAAATGAAGATATCATGGTTAAGGTTCTAATCTAAGAAACCAATTGCAAATTTTTGGTATAAAACTGTCGATATTTTATAACAATACATAATTTAACTTCTTATTAATTGACATGCAAATGCTGCGAAGAAGCAGAAGTTGCACCACCCTTAATAGGAATCAGGAATTTTTCAGCCTTAATACATTAAGGAGTTCCTTCCTTGAATGAAAACACTCGCTGCTTTATAATTGGATGGACACATATTATTGCTGATCACTACTCGAAAACTGAAAAATAGATATCTCACCTGTAACAGCATACAGCTTCAGTTTTAATGCCTCCAAAATCGCAGGAGTTGCTATTCGTTAAAACATTTACAGCACTTTCGAAAAGAAACAGACACTGGAAGTTTAAGAATAACGTTTTTTTGAAAGTTCACGTAAAATAATTCTACCGCTGTCATGGCAACGCTTGCAAGTGAGCAAACGATAAATAAAATATTGTTGCGTTGAGCTTTTAGAAAAGTAATTTCAAGGCTGAACTTAAGTAAATGTAAGTAAAGATGTAATGGGAGCGATTGATACTAAATAAGTTCATAAACACCGATTTAAACCGGACTGTTCATGACAGCTTAAGAGGCAGTTTTTATGAGAGTCAGGCAGGTCAGATACATACCATTTTATATTTCGCTCAAAATTTTGCAGTGCTTTCCTAGAATAATTTTAGAAGGCACTTATTTTTTCTTTTTCACCAAAAAATTTTTTGGGGACCTGTAAAAATTCCGATAGTTTAGACAGACTAAAGATTTCAGAAGAGACATATTTTTTCTTTTTCCCCAAAAAAGTTTTTTGGACCTGTAAAAAGTCGTAAAAGTTAGACCGACTTATTGTTTTTCTAAAATCGACCTTTTCTGAAATTTGATTATCTCAAGGCCATTGAGCTTCAACCAAAGTATTTTTTGCAAATACATCATCACATTTATTATCTCAATTAAAATATATTAAAAATTTTATAGCTGACCTTCGGGAGATTCTGTCAGGGGCGGCCAAACTTTGCCGAAGATAGTGAAAAAGTGTCACGTTTGAGGATCCCTAGCTCCCTGCACTGAGGGTCAGTTTTTGCATGAAAACGAGTTAGTACTATATATATTACTTAAATCGATCATTAGTTGCAAGCCGAATCCTCAGTGGAGACGAAAAATAGCCCCTTTTGTACGTACAGAAACGAAAAAGTGTACACTTCTTGATCTTATATCTCCGTGCGTTGAGGGTTGAGGGTCAACATGGAACTTGATGTGAGTGTATTTTAAACTAGAGTATGTCTATTTTTACAAAAAAGTGACAGAACTACGGACAAATGTCCTGGAGGCTCATAAAGTGCACCTCAAGATGAGAAAATTGCATGTGTTGACGACGAATTTAGTTAGTTGTTTACACTTCGTGATCTTATATCTCCGTATGATGAGGGTCAACAGGGAACTTTATGTGATTGTATTTTAAACTAGAATATGTGTATTTTCGCAAACAAGTCACAAACCTATGGTCAAATGTTTTGGCGGCTCATAAAGTGAATTTCAACATGAGAAAATTGCATGTATTGACGAATCTAGTTAGTTAAGTACACATCGGATAACTCCGTGAGCAGAGGGAAAACAAGGAACTTGATGAGTGTATTTTAAACTAAAATGTGTGTATTTTCACGAGCAAATGACAGAACTATGAGCAATAATCCTAGAGGCTCATAAAGTGAATTTCAAAATGAGAAAATTGCATGTATTGACGAATCTAGTTAGTTAAGTACACTTCGTATAACTCCGCGAGCAGAGGGAAAACAAGGAACTTGATGAGTGTATTTTAAACTAGAATGTGTGTATTTTCACGAGCAAATGACAGAACTATGAGCAATAATCCTAGAGGCTCGTAAAGTGAATTTCAAAATGAGAAAATTGCATGTATTGACGAATCTAGTTAGTTAAGTAACACTTCGTATAACTCCGCGAGCAGAGGGAAAACAAGGAACTTGATGAGTGTATTTTAAACTAGAATGTGTGTATTTTCACGAGAAAACGACAGAACTATGAGCAATAATCCTAGAGGCTCATAAAGTGCATTTCAAAATGAGAAAATTGCACGTGTTAACGATGCATCCAGTTAGTTGTACTCGAAATACATACTTTGTCACACACAAATTTGAGTGAACTTAGTACATTCTACTATTCCTCTGTCAAATTAAATCTGAATAATCAAAGTTGCGTCAATCCTTGGGGAAGGTCTAAACCTGAACGTGTTGGTTGAATGGAAAACGGAATCGTTCATTTTACTGTTTTGAAATAAGTATTGTGTGTTTAAAAAGAAATTGCCCATAGTTCTGTCACTTGTTCGTGAAAACACGCATACTCTATTTTAAAATTCACTGATCAAGTTCCATGATGACCCTCAGCATACGGAGATTACAAGATCACGAAGTGTACACAATTAACTAGATTCGTCTTCAACACATGCAATTTTCTCATCTTGAGGTGAAATATATGAGCTTCCAGGATACATTTGCCCATAGTTTTGTCGCTCGTTTGTGAAAATACAAATACGCATGCTTAAAATACACTCACACACATCAAGGTCCCTTTTGACCCTCAGCACGTGCAGATACAAGATCACGAAGTGTACACAACTAACTAGATTCGTCGTTAACACGTGCAATTTTCTCATCTTGAGGTGCACTTTATGAGTCTCCAGGATATTTGCCCATAGTTTTGTCTCTCGTTTGTGAAAACACACAGGGAGCTAGTGGGCCTTAAACATGGCACTTTTTCACTATCTTCGGCAAAGTTCGGCCGCAGGATCTCCTGGAGGTCAGATATAAAATTTAAAATATATTTCGATTTGGACACTAAATGTGATGATGTAATTGCAAAAAATACTTTGGTTGAAGCTCAACGCACTGAGATAATCAAATTTAAGAAAAAATCAATTTTAGAAAAACAATAAGTCGGTCTAACTTTTACGACTTTTTACAGGTCCAAAAAACTTTTTTGGGGAAAAAGAAAAAATATGTCTCTTCTGAAATCTTTAGAAGAATCAACAATAAAATTTTTAGCAAAATCAAAAATGGTGTATATCTGGACACTTGATTTTTCTGCCCGGTTCTTATAAAAACTGCCAACAGCAAATTTAAATTCTTTAAACGTAGATCCATGTTTTTCAAATCGTCTAGTAATGACAAATTTGAAAAAAAAAAAGTTTTTGTTTTCTACCAAAAAGTAATCAACCGCAGAAGTTGTCATTCTGTCAAAAAAAAGTATAAGTTTTGGTTTTTCTTGACGTATAAACGTATAATAGAATGAAAAAGAAAAAAAATACATAGATTACCGGGGGCTCCGGAGGGCACTATGTACGCCACTCTGTATATATACATATATATATATATATATATATACACACACGCTTTTAACTTCGAAACAAAACTTAACCAATCTCCTCATCCTTCAGTGGTTGGATCTCAATCTTCAATCAAAGTAGGCGTTCATACTTCGTCTTCGGATAAGAATTCCGTGGAACGTGAGGAATCCGAATCCGACGATTCAAGTGAATCCGGTTCATTGGAGTCCCTGCCACCCATGAAAGTAATCTGCTACTTCTCTTCGTCATCCTTCTACAAAGTCAACTTCGATCCTAACGTTATCGATCCTACCCTATGCACGCACATCATTTACAACTTCGCTAGCCTCAACGATTCTTACCACCTTGACGTCGGAGATAAGTATGTGGATATTGACCAAGGCTTCTTCGACGTAAGTATATTTACTTCAGTGCATATGTTATCGTCAAAGTATATAATGCAGTTATTTCATAGAATACCTTCCATGGAATAACTGATCGTTTGCGTTGATGGGTGTAATATTTTAATAATTTGACACTATAACTAGTTATTCTATGAAATAACTTGGTATTCTATAAATTAACAAATGAGAGACAGTTAAAATGTAAAATAAACAATTTATCTAAAATGAAATAACTAGGTATTCTATAGATAAACTAATAATGAACAATTAAAATGAAGAAGAAGCAATTTATCTAACTTTTGCAGCGTATGAATTGTATTTATGGAAACGAACCAAAAATTCATTTATTACAGCAAGGATTACTAAAATGACACTTGGAATTACAAAGAACATTATTTCTAAAACAAAAACATTTTTTCACTTTCCATATTGTTAAACGAAACCTAAATGTACCTCATACTGAAAAGCGAGATATATAATATAGATTATTTTACACTTTAACAGGCTGCAGATCGTTATTCTATGAAATAACTAGTTAAACCATGAAATACAAGAGAGTTTTGCACTTTAACGGACACGATCAGTTATTTCATGGAATAACTAGGTATTTTATAAAATAACGGATTTTATACTTTAACGGTAACATATATACTAGGATATTAATGTTTTAAATTAACATAAAACACAAAGTTAGCATTTGAAATCGAATGCAATGCCTGGAGAGTATTGTAAGAGACCGGCAAAATTCAACAAGAAATAAACCATACCACATCATGACAATGCCAGACCACATGTGAAACTTTGGTGAGCAGCTAGAAAATTTCTGAAAGAAGTTGGTAAATTCTTTCACATTTTTATAATCTAAGACCTTGCATCGATTTTCACCAATTCTTCTCTTTGCATTTTTTTTGACCGGAAACAAGTCAAAAGTAAAAAATACGTCAAAAAAGACTGCTTTATATTTTTGGCTCTAACAAACAAGCTGTTGTTGAAAAATGGGATTTAAAGATCGCCGTCTATCTAGCAATTAGGCACAAGTGAGTACGAAAATTATGTCGTATTTTAAATATTGTTTTAAACTTCATAAAATTATATCGTACTCTAAATACTGTTAAAAACTACCTAATGATCGTCTTCTATGTAAATGGTCATAATTTTACAAAAAACCTTATATTAATTTTCCATTATTAGGAAAATGTAGCAATCGCATATGAAGTAAAAACTTAATATTTGAATTTTCAACGTAGCAAAATTGTCATTTTCTATCATATGGCTATTTCAAGATATGGTGCAATGGTAAATTACCATTTTTAAAAGGAACAAATTGGAGTTTTTTTCCCCTCTAAAATTTTAGTTCATTCATGAAAACAAAATGCATTTTGTTGTAAAACTTCTATTAAAATGTTATTTTTCTGTTTTAGCAGTAAATTTATACCTTCACTTAAAAGTAGAAAATTTTCACTTTTAATGCCACCCATGCATGGTACAAACTGATCGTTGAAATACAAGTTTTCTGAAATGAACTATTTGCTACTTGATAATTAAAGATTAGAAATTCCTGAACATTACCAGAAAAAGTAAAAATATAATAAATAAAGGGATAAATGAATGTATTAATTAAGGAATGAATACATAAATAAATGATTTAATGAATGATTAAATAAAAATGTAAATAAATTAGTAAGTAATAAGTAAATGAATAACTTAGTGGGTATTAAACTATGTTTATAAAGGAATAAAACGATGAATATGTAAATGAATTAATTAAGAAATGAATAAATAAATAAAATGAACTCTTACTTTTAACCGCATTTACTTGCCTCGCATGCACTGGACAGGTTGTACTGCATATTTAAAAGCAAAACATGCCTAATATTAAATAAGTAAGTACTGAACATCAACGGATCATAATCAATATTTAGAATGTCCATAGAAATATACTTAATATTTAACAATTACATTAATTATAAAGCCTTAAATATTACTAAATTTTGTTTATAATAAACAAAAATTTATCTATATACATCACACAGATTATAGTCTTATTAGCATCAAATTTTAAAATTGACTTGCACTATCATGTACTAAATAGATCCTTAGAGGTAACTGTTTTTTAATTAATATCAGCAAAATGTTCAATAACATACTAAAAATATTACTAGATAGGTGGTGACACAAGAACATATTTTTTGCCATTTCACCAGTCTCCTATGAATACATTTTTTTGAATACACCTTATAAAAGAGTCCGATCAGAAAAAAACTTCTCTTTTCAGAAAGTTACGTCCCTAAAATCAAGAAACCCGTCTTTGAAAGTGCTCCTAGCAGTTGGTGGATGGAATGACAGCACAAGGAAATATTCAGACATGGTGGCAGATCCGAGCAAAATCGTCAGTTTTGTCGATTCATCCATTTTATTCCTAAGGCAACACAATTTCGATGGACTTGACGTGGCTTGGGAATATCCAAATTGTTGGCAAGGAAACTGTGGAGTGAATCCTGCTGATGTACCCAATTTCATCACTCTGTTGACGGTAAGAAAAAAATGTTCACGGAGTGAAAGATTAAAATATAGAGAATGTCAACGTTCACAGATGAATGCCTAAAGATAATCCCGGGAATTGAGGAAATTGCAATAAGTTTAATCTGATACATAAATTAAAACTCTCGATGATGTCTTAGAATGCTAAAGAGCATTTCGATGATGTTTCGATGATTAAAACTCTCGATGATGTCTTAGAATACTAAAGAGCATCTCGATGATGTCTTAGAATGCTAAAGAAAGCATTTAACCCTTTAATAGGCAATTTCGGTGAAAGTTTAGCTTAAAAAATTAATCATAAGAAATTAATCTGAAATTTTATGAAACGCTGCGAGTTGCAAACCTCCGGGGCTCGAAGCAATTTTGTGCCAAATTTTAGAGTAGATGCTACACTGCAAAAACTGAACTGTTGTTTTTGCAGTATAATACTGGCAGCCGAGGTTCCAATTTAAAACTAAAATGCACGGTATTAAACTGTAAAACTAGCATTTTTACAGTTTCTTACTGTAAAGTTAGAAATTTTAGATTATTGTCGTAAAATTTTACTGTATTATACGGTAAAAACAACATTATAATACTGGCAGCAGAGGCTTGCAGTTTAAAACCGTAACATGCGCGGTAATAAACTGTAAAATTAGCAATTTTACAGTTTGGTGCTGTAAAATTAGAAATTTTATAGTTTATTACTATAAAATTAGCTGTATTATACTGTAAATACAACATGTATTTTTTACAGCGTATATGGGTCTCCTGGACGCAGACGCATCACACGCGCATCCTTTTGAAATTTCTTTGACGCTACTTTTTTTTATTTTATTTTATGGAGGTGTACCACTTACCGCCTAATTCACCGTTAACCAAGCCCCGTGGCCGAAACCACGAGGTTCAATAACTCGGGGTTGAGATTGTTACCACGCGGTTAAAAATTCGGTATTCACCGGCAAAATTAACGCCGGAGTTACCCAACTTCAAGATAACTCTACTGAGCAAGCAAACCAAGCATCCAATTGGTTAAAAAAAGTCACATGATTTACTACGTCATTTGTTTACATTTGGAGTTAACTAAGGTTTGCGTTGAAAGTAGTGCTCTCTAGCTATTGAAAATTAATTAACACAGCTCACAGCCCATTACTAACAAAATATTTGTCACAAAAAAATAAAGAATATAATAAGAGTTTCTCGGAATCGTGGTTGAAAACGTGGAAATCGCCGCAATCATAGAGCTCCTATTTCCGCCATTGCTTTGACTTATGTTATTAATGTTTACATGTATTACGCATGCTCAGAGAACAAACCACGCATTTAACCTTGCTCCTAGAGCTTGGTTAAGTTTCCCAACCAAGTGCGGTTTTGGAAACCTGTCAGCGCGTAGTTAAAGTTGACGGTGAATACGAAGTAGGCGGTAACTCCGGGTTCAGGGCCGGTTTAACCACGCTTGGTTAACGGTGAATAAGGCGGTTAAACGTTTTAAATTGATGACTTTTACGTACTACACTAGCTAATTATGTTTCTAGGCACTTCGTGCTGCATATGCTCCTGAGTCTCTTTTGCTTACAGCTAGTGTGTCTCCAGTAAGGGAAGAAATTGAAGCTGCGTACGACGTGCCAAACTTGAATCAGTAAGGGAACGCTTTTATTTTTCTTCTCTAAATGAATAACTATCAATCATCTGGGATTTTATAGCATGCAATGACTCATTATATAAACAAAGAATGAAACTAATATGTATCATACGGCTGTGGTAGCCCGATCGGTAAGGCATCCGACTCGTAACCGGAGGGTCCCGGGATCGATCCTAGCCGATCAAAGATCCACCGTCGTTACTAATGGTGGCTGTAAAATAAGGATCGTGGTCACAAAGTCCTCCAAGTGAAACGATACCTCTGTACTAAACCAGGGGTTTGCTCGACCCTTGGTCAGATTCAAAAGAACTTCAACCTTATATGGTGCTCGTTACAACGGAGGCCGTACTTATTCCGCCTTAAATTGGGTAAATGTGGCTATTCGGGCTCGGGTTCCCGAGTGGTTTCAGAAACAACAAAACTATATCTCATAATAAACTTATCAGCACCGTTTTTTCTTAGGTTATAAACGTCACATTTCTACTGAACGGAACATATCAATTTGTAGTCCATGTATTAACCACACTAAACTCCAATGTAACGATGCTTGGGCCGTGGTGGTTGGTCCGATCAGTAAGGCGTTGGGTTCGTAACCGGAGGCTCCTGGGTTCGAGTCTAGAAGATCAAAGATCCACAGCCTTCACTAATGGTGGCTAGTTAGCGTTAAAAATGCTCTCGGTCACGAAGTCCTCCAGGTGAAACGATACTGTCCGTCCGTGAAAACCGCGACTAGCATTCGCGAACCATTCCACTTTTTAAAAGGGTGATGGGTCGTGAGTGGGAAATTTCCGAAGTTTTCAATTTAAAACGTGCATTTTTACTATCCTTTTGAAATATTCACCTAAACTATGTATTTGAAATTAGCATCGCTCTCTACGTTGTGTGATACGGTTAAAAATGCTTCTTATTATTCTTCCCCTTATTGTTATCTTACCTATCACCCCTATTTTGGTAACATCAGAGAAGAGCTGACGCATGCGTAAATAAGCGGAAGGTTTTACCTAAAAAAATGAGACAGTATTTCTGGGGGATATGAGCCACGCTATATAACGTCGCTGAATTCCTCTAATCAAAAAATCATTTCGTGGCTAGCCTAATCTTAAACTGTTTTTAAGAAGAAAAGAAAAGTCCGTAGGTTATACTTTACAAAAAATTACACCACGGTTTATTTTATCATTAAGAGTGATATACACTCAGGCACATTGAAAATAGCGACCCAAGAAGAAATCGTCGGATTGAAATGAAATTTAATACACATAATGATACAGATGAGAGACTCACTTGATCTCAAAATCAAGACAATTAAACTAATACAGGGTGAGCAACGACACAAATATAGGGAATCTGCACAATGTCGAAACTTGGCAAATAAGTACAGCGTAATGTGATATGCAAATGATCCAAGTTTTGTGCCATGCCTATGATAGCCGGTCCAATCTAATTGTGATGCGTAGAAACTTAACCGGCCAACGTTACGTTGATGATATTCTTCGACCCCATGTAAGACCTTTCCTAAATGGTCCCCCAGGGGCAATTTTCCAGCAAGATAATGCTCGTCCACATACAGCAAGAGTTGCTCAAGACTTCCTACGTCATTTTCAGACTCTTCCATGGCCGGCCCGCTCCTCCGACTTATCCCCGAAAGAGCATGTGTGGGATCAGCTAAAACGTCAGATGCCATCGTGTCACTCTGTGCGTGATTTGGAGTTGGCAGTTACAAATTTGAGGGCCCATCTGCCTCAGGACCACATCAGGCGTCTAATCAACTAAATGCCGGACCGTGTGGCGGCATGTATTGCAGCTAGAGATGGTCCAACGCGCTATTGAAGTTGCTCTGTATTTGTGTCCTTGCACACCCTGTATTCGTTCAATTGTCTTGATTTTGAGATCAAGTGAATCTCTCATCTGTATCATTATGTGTATTAAATTTCATTTGAATCCGATGCTTTCTTCTTGGGTCGCTATTTTCAATGTGCCTGAGTGTATTTGAACAAAATGAACTTAATCTTTCAGGTTATTGGATTTTATCAATGTCATGACATACGATTTTCATGGAGGCTGGGAGAAGAATACCGGACACCATGCTCAGTTTTTACCAACATTGGACGATTTACAGTCTTCTCTAAATGTGGTATGTTTAAAGCAGTTTTTTTTTTCATTTTAGTATTCTAACTGCTGGCTGTCTTGGAATTGTATTATTCAATTGGAGGCAGATACAGATATTCATTTTTAAATTACCAGTACAACAAGGTTAACAAGATAGTTTTTGTTTCGAGTTTAGCATTTTGAATATAATCTCAATTATTATTTTTTTATCCATTTAAGTTACTTAATGTTTTATTAAAGATAATTAATTGGTCGTACTGAGACCTGACTATCTTTGGACAAATTTTCAACTATAATTTTGATTTTTAAAATTCCGATAATAATAATTAATGAATTCTTTCAGTTTTTTAAGGGTCATAATCCATTTATATTCGCATTAATGTTTGTTATAAAAATTATATGACACAAATCTACTTTTATGCGAAGGATAATTTCGTACAGATTAAAAAGAGAATGGTGTAATGAGCAAATTCCTTCTTTTCCGATAGATGCATTTTTATTATGCTGCTACTTTGTTTTGTTTTATGCCTTAAGTTTTTTTACTTATATTTAGGTTTAAAATTTTCTTTTGTTTAACAGAACACCTCTGTAAATCACTGGATATTTAGTGGGGCAGACAAATCGAAGCTCATTGTTGGAATACCATCCTATGGTAGGACGTTCACTTTGGCTGCAGTCAACAATTCTGGACTGAACGCAGCAGTATTAGGACCTGGTGAACCGGGGAATTTCACGCAAGAAGCAGGATTTTTAGCTTTCAATGAGGTATCTAAGTTAATTCTTCTGCTAACTACAGGGCCATTCTACGGGATGGAACGGGACATTTGGAGCTGTTTTGTCAATATGTTTTGTTCCGTAAATACAAATAAAACAAGCTAGGAATTTTTTTGTTGGTAGCAACAGTTAAAATTTCTCGTGAGAATTACATTTGTAGTCAAAAGTTTATAGTTTTAAAGAAAATGATTCAAGGATAAAGGCCCGGTTTCCTAGGAGTGAAATCGTCGATCTGCGGCGAAGCAACAGGCGTAGCAGAAAACTTGGTTCTTCTGCGCATGCGCCTGAGCCCAACATCGACGTCGCTTCAAGTCACGCCGATATCAGCTCCACTCTGATTTCTACGACAGCGTCAGTAGCGACGCTGAGCTAGAAACTCGCATAGCTCTGCAGCTCCGGCTAAAAATCTCGTTTGGTCACTTTTTCCCTGAGGAATTCCCGTCGCCTAGGAATCCACATTGGCGCGACTGCACGCCGTTCTTCAGCTTGGCGATGCTTCACGCCGTGACGGGCAGCGAATAACGCTGCTTAGGAAACCGGGCCTTAAGCAACATAATGCCTGTGACGGAACTGGACTCATACGAGTTCCATTCCGTCATAGGTATTTTAATGCTTAAAATTCGGTTGTTTTCAAACAATTAGCTAATTTTAAATTTTCTACGTAATTCGTATGACAAATCTTTGCCGTTGCTACCAAAAAAAAAAAAAAATCCTATCATATTTTATTTGTATTTACTAGCTGCCAGGGCAGCTAGATTAGCTTCCTGCGGCATGTTGACGCATAACGTCCCCCTTCTCTAACTTTTAACTCATTCTGAAGTTATATTATTTGATAGAATTTAATGTTCATTCGATTTCAAGACATACCACGCACGTGGCCCGGCGTTGCACGGGCACTTCGTGCCTTTAAAGTAGTGAGGAAATTTTCAAGAAACTACTCCCCGCCAAGGCGGCTCGTTAACAGGCGCTTCACGCCTTTACTCTTTTCCTATATAAAAAATCATTCGAATTATTGAGATGCTACGCGCCTTCAAGATGGTGAGTAGAGTTTCAGTAAGTTCAGCTCGCTCAAAGAAAAAAAGCAGACATAGACACTCAGTTTTTAATATAAGTAGATGGCTTTTCAACAAATGAAGGTTTCAAAATATTACAAGTAGCTAGCGATAAAAATTCTACGTAAGTGGCCCGCTTATGAGTTTCGTGTTTGATTTAGTTAAGCCTTCATTCAAAATTCTCATTATCATTGTTATTACTGTTTCATAGCAACGACGGTTTGCAAGAATGGATTTCATATTTAATCATTTATTAGGCTTAATCGCTTTAAATTTGACTACTTATTAATTGATATCTTCGCTAATTAAAATCGTATAATTATATCAATTGAAACTAATGAAGCCTGAAAAATTACCTATCTATCGGTACCTGGTTCGACTTTCAGGTCATTGGCGTTCAGGAGAAAGAAGCGTGACATAGAAAGAAAGATAGTTAGAAAGATACTCAGTTTTTAATATAAGTAGATAGAACAAAAGCTACTGACAAAACAGCTTCAAATGTCCCGTTCCGTCACGTGGAATGACCCAATAGATATTGGTTTATTCTCATCAAATTAGCTCAATATTTTAAACTGTCTCGTTGATTTTGGTGATCAGAACGCAACTGAAGTATTCACCGTTTCCTTTACATATTTTTTTGAAGGAAAAAAAAAACCGAATTTTAATATTTTATTTGATTTTTAAACACTAGGACGCGAAGCAAGACAAAATTAAAAGGTTTTAAATTGAATTTGCAATTTTTTTATATGTGTAGAATCATTTAGTTTACCCCGAGTTTTCTCGGAATAATTCTGTCAAAAAGTTCTAGTTTGGTAAAGGGCTGCTAATGTGCTTGATTTCCGCCAGTAACATGGCTGGCAAAACACGGGTAAGCTTCCCGCTAAAAGTCAGTAACCTAAATGAAATGATCTGTGGAATCTTTCTGGAGAATTCAGATATCTTCCCAAAAAAGTCAGTTACATTTCTCTGAAATAAATCAGGAAAGTTCAATGAAAACTGAGATGTGTTTATTTTAATAGCTTGGTCCTTTCTTAATTTAACAGGTCAGTTCCTGAAGTAAAAATGGCTAAAGCTACAGCTGAATTTCAAGCAAGTATAGAGCAGCTTGTTTGCCTACTTTTCGTACAAAGCTGCAATATACAGAGATAGCATTACTGCCACGTTTGGGGCTCAGTCAGTCTGGAAGGGCCATAACCGAGCTAATGGCGAAAAAACTAATAAATACTCCTCACACATCCTTACACTGGTATCTAAAAATATTTTTCGCATTGGCAACTACTAAACCTTTAACGATTCAAAAGCTGTTCTCAAAGATACTTGCTTTCCACAGAAAACAGGTGGGGACACTTGAAATCTTGAAAAATGTCCTTTTAATAATTCGTGATGTTACGGAATATTTTTATAGTAGATACTTTTTTATACGTTATGCAAGAGAATGAGACTTCTGCTGTTTATTTTTTACTTCAATAAATAATATAGTTTCAATAGTTTAATAATATGAAAATTTCCATTTTTGGACTGGATATGGTCTGGATATGGGGTACAGAATTTTTTAATTGTTTATGCATTCCATATGGATCATTTCGTCTCCGCAATTTGCTGTTTTCTTCCTGATGTTTTGTGATTGACTAAATTCCAAAAAGGAAGGAACCACCTCGTGTCATTCACTTCAGAACTGTTCCAGACACTATTGCGGCAGTAGATCGCTACTCAAACTATCACCAGAATAGGTGCTGCTACTGTAGTCTTATGGCCATCAGATCAGTGGAGACGGCTCGTGCACAATGCTAGGTCTAAGAAGTCCATGTAATGTGTGCCGCCCATGAGTCGACTGACAAACTTGAAGCATGTATAAGTAAGCTGAGCCATCACCTTGTTAACGGTTACCTCTTTTTCGGGAGTTCAGTCAAAAAGGAACGCGTTAATGAAGAAGATTTGAATTTTAATACTGCACGAAAGTGACCTATACTCTGTTACTTTTGAATAGGCGTATCAAGTTAGAAATTTTGCCTCGTCTCCATGGAAACCGTACGAAAAAAAAAACAGCTCCACTCTTTTTTTTATGCACTGCTGTTGAAGCTTTTCCTTTATTTTATGTTTATCGAATCAGGCTTTCGCTGTTATTTATATCGTCATATCTCAGTTATTTCTAAACGTTTTCTAACAAATCTAGTACTAAATAGTTTGTTTTAGCAAGACCTGCCATCATGAGTAACCGTTACATAAATACTTCAAAAAGTGTTGAATTAACGTTAAGAGTGAATGATAGTTTACATACAAAGCAATTTTAATCGTTTGCATTTAACCATTGTTGCAAAAGCCAAGTGGAAAAGAAGTTCATAGAGCCGTAACTATGACAACCATAAGGGGAAAAGTGCGGAGAGTGAAAAATTAATATTTCTGTCATACGCCAGCTCTCTTTACTCAAGGTATAACTTAATTCAGCGCCAAATGAAGTGCTCCTCTGAAAAAGTGAGTAAGGACCTTGACACTTGGATTTGACAGTTTTTTTTCCTCTTTTGGGGGTAAGAGGTAAGTGTGTTCAGATCTGAATTGAGTTAGATTTCTTCCGTGTAGTATTCTAACTCAAATCTGCTCCAATACAGCACATTCCTTTTTTTAAACTTCCTAAAAAAAGAGGCAAATATTCTCAAGATCATTGCTCAAATTTTTAGAGGAGTATTACATCTTCCTCTATTATCCCCAAAAGAGGAAAACATTGTTAAAGTCATGGCTCAACTTTCCAGAGGATTACTACATTTTTTTAAAGAATCCATCAGCTTCAACATACATGAGGACTGCGTACTATGCGCTTTGCCTCCAGACAAATACAGGACAGATTTACGTCACAGAGAGGATGAAGTAACATCCATGGGCAATGCGGGATTCGAACCCGCGACCACTTGCTTATGAGGGGAGTACTCTACCTCTAGGCCCACGTGGTCCCTGGGATTACAACATCTTCCTCTGTTATCTCCAAAAGAGGTAAACATTGTTGAGGTCATGGCTTAACTTTCCAGAGGAGCAATATACCATGTTTGAAGAAATGTAAATAAAAATACAGTAGAACCTGTTTATCTCGAGCCTGCATATCTTGAAAACCTCTTTATGTCGAAATCTTTCCATTTCCCAGCTTTTACAGCATAAATTTAATGTTTATCTCGAATGATTTTTCTTGAGAACCTCTATATCTTGAATTTCGACGACTCACATTTTTGAATTTCATTTTCAGCCATCTTTATAAACGGTATCACTTGGAAACAAAAATCATCCTTCGCATAATCATTCAAAGACTATATTCGTACTTAAAGGTATGCATTAACTTGCTATCAATATAGTCATCACAGTTAATAAAACGTGGACTCACAACATGTCGTACCGTAAAATATTCAACAATATCAATGCAGAACAGTCTATTAAGTATTTGACTTTGTTCCAATTGTTTATTTTTGTGAATTTCATCACAATCTCTGTTTCTCGAAACCTCGTATCTCGAATTTTTCTTCTGTCCAGTGAAATTCGAGATGGGCCGGTTTGACTGTAGCTGCCACTATTAAAAACCAACCTCTTACTCTGTTCTTAGCTGTGTGAAGATATTAAGAACTGGGAGCTGCACGCTGACCACCACGCTGGAGAATACGCAGTTAAAGGAGACCTGTGGGTGGGGTACGATTCTCCTAGGACAGCAGTCAAGAAGGCCAGATACATTCAAAAACACGGTCTTGGAGGAGCAGCCTACAAGCATTTCTATACTGATGATTTTAAAGGTAATTAATTATTTAGTGTATGAAGTGTACTGCCGTGCTAAACGCATAAGTGGTATCTGCAGATCATCTTAAACTAAGATATTGCTGACTAAAGTTTTGGGCCTCAGGAATTTGATTCAGGAGGTTTCCCATTCTCAAAATATTATAAATCATTGCATTGAGGTAAATTAAGTTACAAAGAACTACCTGGTGACAATAACTCGATTTTGATAAATGTTTGTGAAAATACGACTTTTGTCCTTAACACGGCAGTATAGTTAATTTTGCATTTGACCTAGAACTTTGTTCAGTTTCCATCATTGTAATTTTTAAGTAATAGCTATAAAACTTAACGTGTGCGCTCTGACCGGTATCTAATGTATTGTAATAGCAATTTTTTTTTTGTTAAACTAGCAGCCATAAATGTAGTTCAAATAGATTTGGACCTAAACGTAAAGGTCTAAAAACTGTAAATGACTTTTCGTGACTTCTATAAAAACAATGGTGAAGAGGGAGAAAAGAAAATTCTGGATTTAAACATCTGTCATACGTGACGTCTAGGGGTATGAGCATCAAAAGAATCAAACATGGTACACTGCTCAAAACAATTAGGGGAGCAAGCAAAAAAGTGAAGAATTTCGTGCAAGGCAGCCACGGATTGGCGTACAATGGATAGTACGCGTGTATCAATGCACAATACAGAAAAAAGACCTAAAAACTTTGGAATTAATCTTGAATTCTTTGAAAATGTGGAAAAAACATAAAAAGGTGATTTTGGGCAACATTTTGGTTACATGTAAAAAATGAAAAAAGGTACTGTTTAGACATGTTGCATGTGTTTTAATAAGGCGTGTGGTCTCCTTGAGCAGCTAAGACTGCTGCACACCTGTTTGGAATGGGTGCGATAAGCTTATGGGTATGAATTTGGGGAGTACTGTTCCACTCCTCAAGAAGTGCAATCTCCAAGTCTCGGACAGTAACATGCGACCTTTGTCACTCAGCAATGCATTGTCCGACCATGTCCTAAACATGATTGATTAGATTCAGGTCAGTAGAGCACGCTGGCCATTCCATACGCTGTATTTTTTCAGTTTCAAGCATGTTCTCCATCAGACGAGCTCTAAGCGGTCGAGCAATATCGTTTTGAAAAACAATGGAATATCCAATAGCTCCAGCGTGAGGGATGACATGAGATCTCAGTATCTCGTCTGCATACCTTTGGCCGTCAAAGTGCCATTCCAAATGATATGCAGGCCCGTACGTCCGCCTATGCTGATTCCACCCCATACCACCCAACCAGCTCGTCTGTTTTGTGACCTTTCACGAACGAACGCGGGATTATTTCGAGTGCCCCTGTCCCTCCATACCAGAACAAGTCTGTTGTCACTCGCCAGACTGAATTGCAACCCCTCTCTGTAAACAGCACTTGGCTCCAACCATGTTGCTCCCAATTTCGATGTTCAGCAGTCAGTCTTCTTCGGCCCACACAGTCGCGTGGGATCAACAAAATTTAAACCATTGGCCTACGTGCATAGAGCCTCATGAAGCCCATTACGTACTGTTTGTCTGGACACCCTTCGTAATATTGCCAAGAGCAACTGCCTTTGCAGATGCATAGCATTCTCTATTCTGTTTCGACGGGCTGTTAACCGTATATACCCGTCATCAGTTGCTGTAGTAGCGCATGGCCGACCTTGCCCTGATCGATGTCAAACATTTCTTGTTTCTTGGAATCGTTTCCACAGCCTTGCAACACTTCTGACGACTCCAACATCATCCGCGACACAACGTTGTGTTTACCCGTATTCCAGCCTGCCTATAACATGCCATGGCATGGATTACAGTAAATCACGTTGTTGAGACATTCTCAAGTAACCTTGTCTCCAGAAAAAAATTTAAAAAAACTACTGCGCTATCGAATTTAGCAGTTACGGCAATAAAACGGACCCTTCTGCAACATCCCGATTTCCGCACTTATCTTCTTTTTCTGGTTTTTGGCCTCATTAACTTTAATTTGTTCATAAAATTATCTTATTCCGTTTCCTGGTAGGCTTTGAATTAAGAATGATTCATTTTATGTTACTTATTGGTATACATATTTGCGTAATTTTGTTAAAACCATGTGCTCCCCTAATTGTTTTGAGCAGTATAGAACACATTCATCCCATGTACCTGGGTGGATTGACCAATAATATTAGTTAATAATATTATAATGTATAACGAGAGCTGAAGTCTCAAAGTAAAATTATTTTCCCACTATCTGCACTTTTCTCCCGATGGTTGACATAGTTACTGCACTAAGGACTCTTTCCCTAGTTAGCTTTTGCAACAATGATGAAATGCAAATGGTTAAAATTGCTTTGTGCGTGAACTATCATTCAGTTGAAAAATCAACGTTAACCCTTTGATGGTTATGAACGAGTTCAGCTCGCAATCGAATCGTGCTTCATAATGCGCGCAAACGAGTTCCGCTCGGGAGCAAGATTTTGACCGAAATGGTTAGTAACGAGCACTAGTCGCGTAGTGAAATTTTTCCCCAATGCGTGCTGACTTCGTTCGCCATTATTATAATGCACTGATGTACTGTACTATAAATACTTTAAGAACTTTTTAAAACGCGCGAGGCGAGCTATCTACGGCATCGCCAGAGAAAGGTGACATTTTCGGAAGAACGGCGGGGGAAAACAGCTGCCACTTTCGACTACTGTTTACTCCTAATGCTGCGCGAATTAAGTAAACGGAAACTGCTCATTCCCATAACCGTCAAAGGGTTAATAAAGCACAACTTTTTTGTAGAAATTTTTGCTTTATTTATGTATGACTAGATTTGTTCGAAAACGTTGAGAAATAACTGAGACATGAAGATATACATAAAACCGTAAGCCTAATTCAATAAACATAAAATAAATGAAATACATCAACAGCAGTGCATGAAAAAAAGAGTGGAGCTGTTTACTTTCGTAGGGTTTCCATGGAGACAACTCAAAATTCCTAAACTTGATACGCCGGTTTTAAAGTAACCGAGTATAGTCAGTATTAGTTTTTATGACCTTAAAAGCTCATTTTATACCAAAAGTTTGATTTAGTAGTTTCAAATAATCATTGATAAAATGCGTCGCTCATTTTCAGTAGACAAAGATGTAACACTAGTGTATGTGCAGGTTATCTTTCAAGCACATGTTTTTATAGTTTATGAATATGCACTTTTTTCTTTTCGCAACAGGTAAATGCTATGGTACTCAATTTCCCATACTGAGAAGCATTCAGTATGCACTACTAAATAAGTTTCAAGACTTTGAAAAACAAGAAAAGGACATGCAAGTAAGCATTGAGAGTTAAATAATCTCTAAAACTATTAAAGGAATCATAATTCCTTAAATGCCTGAAATGATTTCGAAAATGTATTTTTTCTTTTGGAAAGAGAACACCTCCTAGGTGTTCCCGTGGTCATCAAGTCCGAGTTTGTTAATGGGATCCTGGAGAAATTTAGTGAACTCTTTCACCCTTTATGTCCGAAATTGATTCGGTAACGAATTTTTACATTTTTTTGGGAGTTCTTTTAGTTGAAAATACATCAAACAACATATATTATTCAACTTCGCAGAGATGGCCTATGACTCCTCCTTTTTTCAGGGTTGTCCATTTTTAGGAAGGGGTGATACGCAGATGAAAATTGAGGAATGGGATTCACAATTGCGGCATTGGTTATAAAGCTTGAATATGTCACCTTGCTTACCTTCAATTGGTCTTCCAATTTAAGAAATTAGCCAAAGAGGAAAATATTTTAATTTTTGCACAATCGAGAAAGATTTCTCATTGGATACAAGAAAGTAGGTGGGTCTTGGTTTAAAATCTTTCCGCAGCCATTGGCCATTGACTGCAACGTCTCCAACTGTTCATTTAAATTTCAAAACAAAATGGTTCCATAAGGGTTGCAATAAAGAAAGCAAAGACTTGTTTTCACTTCCTCGCCAAATGCAGGTGTGGCTCGAAGAATTATTTAAGATTTCATAAAACTTATCACTTCGCCAAAATGTCGCTAAACTTGCAAATATGGCACACTGGAGTTTTTTTTCTTCTCTACCTATTTTAAGGAATGGACTCGTTTTCTCATTTGATTGACACCGGCCATCTTGTCGCGGTTGAATAATATAACGATTAAAAAAATGAAAATCAGTATTGTCTTAGGCCTCATACGCCTTAGATTCCCCAAGAAAATTGTTTCCGATCGCAGGTACCATCTGTTGACCTCTCAGCAAAATACAAAGAGTAGCCATTGAGGATTCATAATACTAAATTAATACAGGCGATACTTCTGAGTCCCGTCGGACTATAAAGGGTTAAAGTGATTTATTATAGCCCTTTCTGAAACACGATGAGTTAGATTTGTTTGATTAAAAGTGGCAACAAAGTAAAATTTTTAAAGGTGACACATTTCAAAGAATAAAATATGTCAGTGCACTTATTGAACGTACTTGCGATACGTAAATGTATATAAAAGTTCAACATTTCGCATTGTTAGTTCTGTACCTCAGAACCAGACTAACGTAAGTCCATTTTCGTCATTTTTCGGTAGAGGGGAAAAACGATTGTCGAATACATCGTATTTCCCCTCTACTGAAAAATGACGAAAATGGACTTACGTTAGTCTGGTTCTGAGGTACAGAGTTGTTGTTCGGAAAATAAAATGAAGAGTTCGATTAGGTGTTGGTGGCGTAGTTCATTTCCCCTTTATTACTTCTTTTCCGCAGAACCACGACGTTTAGACGTTGTATAAGAACGGGGAAGATACCGACGATTGGGAAATTGTCGATCTGAAGCAATTGGCTTTAAATTTTCGCACTGTTTGTGCGAGGAATGCTTTTCCTTTGCATACGCATACAAAGAGTTGGGAAATGTCTATTTGCATAGGGTAACTGTAAAGTAAAGCTTGAGAATAAAAAAAATTGACAGTAGCCAGTGGCCAGTAAGCCCAAAAAAGTTAAAGGCCACTTTGACTTTGTTGATGGCCACTTTAAACCACGTTTCAAAATTACACTCCCACTCCACTTCATTCAGCCTATAGTAATAATGCATATATACGTGCTTATACCTTATCTACCTATAATCTTATCTATAGGTATATTACTATATAAGTATTTTAAAAAGTTCACAAACCTTCTCTGAAAAGTAAAATTATTCATTTTGAAATTCAATCAATAATTGAAGATGCAATTTTTATTATTGATCCCAAACTCACCATATTA